>SNQN01005650.1:0-38245 GCA_008642245.1 Bassia scoparia | reverse complement strand
CTCTTCTCTTTCTTTTCCCTTTTTTCTTTTTTTTTTTTGTTTTGAAAAAATATGATAAGAGAGTAAATGCCGTGAGGAAAAATATTAGGGAACTTAATCTAGTTTAATAGATAGGTTTCAAGATTGTTTTTTTCCTTTTAAAATAAATTAAACAATAATTATAAAGAAATCTGTTTAACAAATACTTTATATATCTAAACTTTTAACAAGATTATATCGTTGTAAAAATATCATAATTATTTAGAAAATCTATTAAAATATCCCAAAAATGCAGGGTTACAATCTACCCCCCTTAACAGATTTCGTCCCCGAAAACTTGTCCAAAATTACTTGTATTGTTGTAAACTACCTATTCATTTAAGGTTATTGTGCCATCTGCACATTCACATACTTCATGATGTCTAGATCGCAACAAAGTCAAGTAATCAACTAGCAAAACAGACAAATAGCAAAACTCAGGTGATAATAAAACAAAAACAGTGAAAAAACCAAATTACATCCATCTTCTACCCCCCTTAAAAGAAAGTTTACGACCCCGTTAACTCACCTCAAGAAAAAACCGTACTTCTTTCATCTCTTCTCGGTCTCCCAGGTGCTTCTTCTACTCCTGGTTGACCATAAGATCTTCACATTTATGCTCCTTGTTCGTTACTACGAACTTTGTGATCAAGTAATGCCGTACTGGTTTCTCCTCTATTAGTGTTCATCCGCTGAATCGTTTCAGTTGTAACACGGTGCATTCACTCGGCATCATACTTGAGTTGAGAAATATGAAACACGTCATCATTCATTCTGAAAACTCATTTATGCCAACTTGTATGCCACTATTACCCACGCGTTCTGCAAATCTTCGTATGCGTCCTACCTACTAGCAATGGTTTCCATTTCTTCCCAAACGCATCACCCCCTGTAGTGACACCTTTAGGAAACTTTGTCCGCCACAGAATCTTTGTCTCCTTTTTAACCGCGTAACTCTTCGTCTATCTTGGGCAAGCTTTCATCCTTTGACTGAATCAAATCGTTACTGTTTACCATTTCAATGAACTCAATCCCCCAAAGACAACTCGTCACTATAATTCACTTCCAACACCAGACCTACACTTTCCATACAAAGCGCAAAATGTGCATTCCATATACTGCGTGGTAGCTATTATATAGGAAATATCTATAATCTAGTATCTCCCAATTTGCCTTGGAAGTCTAAGGCACAACCCTAAAGAATCCTCCATGTTTTGGTTTGTCCTCTCAGTTTGTCCATCTGTGGCTGCGTGGAACTGTACTTCAATCTTCAGGTGATGTCCAGTCTTGAACTTTTCTTCCAAAATTTTAATAGAATCTAGAGTCTCTGTCAGAATTGATTCCTTACGTACCCCATGAGACGGACACATTCTACATAAAAATGTGGCTAGCTGCTTCTTCTTCCAAGTCTCCCTTAATTGCTATGAATAATGCCACTTATAAGATCGATCAACAATGACCCAAATTTATCATTCAATTCTATTTTGGGTAATCTCTGTAACGAATCCATCATTAAATCCCTTCACTCAGTATCTCTAGTTACGTTCCCATAGTCTCTTGTGGTCAATTTTCACTTTCTGACAGTTTAGCATTTGGAAACAAAATTCGCATTCTCTCTCAGTTTGGCCACCATACAACTCGCTTTAATCTTTGTACACTTTCCCCCAGGTACGGAATAATGGGTAAATGACTTCCTCCATATTCTTTGCTTACATCCCGCAAGTTGTGGCACACACCATCTCCCTTAAACCTCAAGTTGTCATCCTCATAATCTTAAAATTCTCTCTCAGCCACCATACTACTTGTTCCTTAAGTTTTCCAAAAATCATCTTATTTGTGTCCCTACATTTCAAATAGATGGCCACAATCCATAGCACTCAACTTTGCCTCCAATTCACCGTATCATGACCTCCAAATCAGTTTCTTCATGTCCTCTCACACATTTATCTGCACTACTAAGGTTATGAGAGTTGGCTATACTATGGCATTCAGCCACTACGTAGCCTTCCTTCATGATTAATGGTCTAGTCCATTAGGTCCTATCAGTTTCTAGCCTCACACTGCTCATGTTCCAATCCTTTTGTTGAGAATAACTTAAGCTCTTATATTCTGAAATCTAGCAAGAACACCATATATAGTTGCTCATATTTCAATGCGAAAAATGGCTGCGATTTCTAATCATGGATAGTAGTTGACCTTCATAAGTTTCGTTGCTCGACGTATTGCTATCACTTTCCCATTCTGTTGCAAGACGTAAACCTACGTGTTTCGGAGCTTCACTACGATACCTCAATCGTCACTTCCGTCAGGGCAATGCTAGCACTGGTTCGGTGTCAACCGTTCTTTATGAGTTTGGAAAATCCGACTCACACGTCTCATCCCACTCAAAACTTTGTCTCCTTTTTCATAGTTGTTCATGTCTTCTTTTAGAAGTCTTTCACGAACTCCATATAACCCAGCTACCCAGGAAAACTACGAACATCAGTACATCTTAAGTTGGCCCACTCACTGACCGCCTTAATCTTGCGGCCACAGAAACACCCCTCCTTTAGAAAAATGACCAAAAAGCAACCTAGTCAACAAACTCGCATTTGAAATTTGCATATAGCTTTGTCATTCCTAAGGGTTTCTAGGATAGTCCTCAAATTTGTGTATGGTCTTCCTCATTCTTCGAAATTAGATATCATCATAAGACTACCCACAATGCCAAGTACTCATGACACCCTATTCTATTAGGTCCATTAAAAATAGCAGGGCATTGGTCAACCCAAAGCATGATGTAAACTCCCTAGTTGCCCCATAATCGAGTCCTAAAAGGCAGTCTGGAATATCCTGTCAGCAACCCTCAGTTGACTGTAAACCCAACCTTAGACATCTCGAAAACCACCGCCCCTTTCAATTGTCAAACAATCGTATCTATTCTCGCAAAGGATTTATCTTGTATAGTACATTATTCAATTCCCGAAGTCAATACAAGCCATAAAACTCCCATCTTCTTCTCACAATAAGCACTGGGGCTCCCCAGTGAGGCACTAGCTAATAAACCCTTTGTCTAACAATTCTCAATTGAGTCTTTAAATCCCCTAATTCAGCTGGTTGCCCATCCTATATGCGTGCCTTTAAATCTGGTGGTCCTCGACAAGTTCTATAAAAAATCAACTTCCCTCTAGGGCAATTCCCGATATCCATCCGAAATACATCTAAAAACTGCACAAATCTGACATCTTCTATTTGCTTACCTCCTTCATACCAGTCTTGTACGTAACAGAAAAATACTGGGCCTTTCTTTCACTAACTTCCTGATTCAATCTGGCCAATTACCCCAACTCTTGATTCCAAATTCTATATGATCACACTCTTTCCCTTAGATCCCTTAGGTACACTTTTTGCAATCACATCTATTTTAGCTATGTTACTAAACCTAACCAATCCATTCCAGAAATAACATCTAAGTCCCCTAGTTCAAACTCAATGAGGTTGGTATGGATAAACGCTTTCTTATTTTAAATGTAAGTCGTTATAGAGTTCTCACAAGAGTTGATCTCCCCGTGGCAAAAAACAAAAATCAACAGAATTATGGAAGCAGGTTAAGTTATAATTGGGAGACAATAGATGTGAAAATATAAGAGAATAAGTTGCACCAAGAATCAAAACAAAGTTTAACAGGATAGCAGGGATAGAATGAATAGAGAAAGTACCAGTGACAACATCAGAGGACCTTTCGGCCTCCTTTCTACCCATTACGGATAGGCGCCCTAGAGCATTGTCGTTTCCTTGACCAACATTGTTGTTGTTACCCTTGTTGTTACCGAAGTTGTTAGGATAGTTGCTGTTGCGATTTCCATTTCCAGTGTTGCCATTTCCAGTTCTGCCGTTTTGAGTGTTTGGCGCCGAATTCCGATTTCCCTGGTTGGCAGGAACAAAAGACCWTTGGTGACCATTTCCACCATTTCCCTCATGTCTCTTCTTGGTGTAACACTCATACTCCCTATGCTCCGGTTTCTGACAGTATCGGCAAGTCACCACATTTCCTTCACAGTCCACTCTGGGGTGGTTCTTCTTACACCTCCTACAAAAGTACCTCATCTCTCCAGTACTTGGCCCCGACGGACCCCTAGTGTCGAAGGTCCGTTGGTTTCCATTCCTAGGTTTCTTAAAGTTGTTCTGGTGTCCACTAGAGCTACCAAAGTCCTTCCTCTTTTCTCCAGTAAAAGTATTGTTCCCTGGTTCCTTACTCAGACCATACAAGTGAGCAACGCGTTCATACACCTTGTCAAGGGACTTGAAGACTTTCCCTGCCAGGTCCTTTTGCAATTGCTTCGTCAGCCCTTGCTCAAACCTTTGAGCCTTTATCTCCTCAGTTGGAACTACTTCAGGCGCAAACCTAGATAGTGTCATGAACTTGTCATAATATTYAGTGATAGACATGMTCCCCATCTGCAAATTGATGAATTCCTGAGTCTTTTGCTTCYTGAGGAAAAGTGGGTAAAACTTAGCCCTTAAAGCTTCCTTAAAAGCTTCCCATCCAAAGTCAGGTTGGGCCTTGAGTCTCTCATCATTATCTCTCCACCACCTATCTGCCTCCTGTTTCAGATATAGGGCGSCCTGGTCCACCCTCATATCTTCAGGACAGTTCAAGGCGAGGAACAGCTTATCGAATTCGCGTTCCCAATTCTCCAGAGAGGAAGGGTCAGCACCCCCCTTGAACACTGGTGGCTTTGCGTGAGACAATTTTTCAAACATCGTCTTATGTGGGTCAGGTCCCCCGCGATTTTGGTTCAGGTGGTCAGCCAAAGCTGTTAAGGCATTAGCTAAAGCATCATCAATACTGTAGACACCTAAATGTGTCTCCCCAAATGAGTAATCGATGATGAAACATACCACGTGTCGCGATCGATTTGACTCTGAAAAGACGCAGCCGAACTCGTGAAAAAAGCTTGAAATATGTGAAGTAATACTCGGAACCATGAAGCAAAGGTCAAATAAAAGGCAAAAAGTATTTTCTGTTATTTATATTAATTATTTTCTATTTTTAGAATTTACTTTTTAACTTTAGGAATTTTTAAAATAATTTATACTGGTGATTTTCATGATTTTCACTTTTCATTGCATTCTTCTCATTTTTCTGAGTTCACCAGTATTTTTAGATTATTTTTCTGATTTTTCTACAATTTTCTATGATTTTTACAATATTTACAAAAATCAAAATATGCAAAAAATACAAAAAAATGCAAAAATACACAAAAAATACCGTAGAAATACGGGAATGTTCTAGAATCGATTTCTTGGGGAAGAGGGCGTCCACATTCAACGAACATCACCCGGAATCGCAAGAAGATTCGCGTATAATCTCGAGAATAATCGAGAATATATACGCTCCCTCGAGCGTATATACGCTCCCTGAGCATATATACGCTCCCTGAGCATATATACGCTCCTCTTGGGCGTATATACGCTCCCTTTTTCAGCGTATATACGCTCAGTTCCTCATACGTGCCTATAAATACATGCCTTTGCTTCACTTTCGAGGGGACTTTACACACGTTCATGAGCACAAACATTCTGCCTACATTCACTCTCAATCCTTGCTCATACAATCACGAGTTCTTGCTCCCTTTCGGGTCACTTTGAAGAGCGATATTGAGGTATACCTCTGAGACTACTCAACTTAAAACACTCATTTCGCTATCTTCTAATTTGATTAACAATTATTACGAGTTTTAATTAGATTAACAAGATGTAGAAACTCACTCGTTATTCGCTTCTTGTAAATATATAGGAGTTTCACCACTTTTTACTGTTTTTCAATAGTTTTCATCTTTATTATTATTGCTGCTTGTCATTGCTAACATTTTCTCGTCATCTTGCATAACGACCCTTGGCGAACACTTCACATTTCATTAAAAAACTAACTCTTATTTTGTTTGCAGTCTCAAGGTAGGAATGGCGCATATATACATATTACCTATTACTTTGCGTATTGTATATATTCATTTCGTTTCGTTTATATTATACCTTRCATCACTTGTATTTATTCTGTTAAATAAGACCGGAAATTATGTGAATCACTTTAAAGTAAGATTAATCATGGACAACCGGCTCTTAGGCACCTTTTTAATTTGACTAATATCAAGTGATCACAATTTCTAGGCTAGGTAGGTGTTTGTGCATAATAGAAACCCACTGTTGTAGTAACTTTTAGGGCTAGTGCGCTAATAAGTTGTTGAATATGTAAGTTGCGTGCATCCAAAGATCGTTTTTGAATGGAATTACAATGAGACCGAGTAGAGGCCGCTACATGCGGGCGGATTGGGTTACTGATCCAATCCGTACCATGTCCCCGAACCCACGACTGGTTACTGGATCGGACCGTGGGGCCATTGTKTTGGCACCAACGTTTCGGGCGTCCATGAATAACCTTTACAGGCACGGTGGCGACTCCCCTTACTCGACAACACTCCCCCAACGCACTCACGTGCGGGTTTTGTGGCTCAAGCCCACAACACACACACACATCGATGTAGGCCCAAGCCGCCCCGCCGAGGCGGGGGTTCGGCCCACGGTCTACAGTTACGTGCCATCGTTTTCTTACGCCTGAATAGATGAGTACGTTTTTCAGATTCAATAAAATAATKTGTACTCAAACGAGTCCAATTTTATATAGCAATAATTTATTCATATAGTTGTCGGTCCAAAGGAGTGTCTGAATGAGCCACTCCCTTGTTCCGAACACAGTCCATGTATACACCCATTGAACTTACATTTTGAGATAAGTTCTCCAAGCAATTAAGACACAAGGCAAGTAGACACAAGGTTRAAATGTGAGATAGTTTCGAAGAGGTATATAAGCYGTAATCAAGTGAAAAGAGTAATATGAAATGTGATGATAAAACGTAATGTAAAATAAAATGAGAGCATTGTTAAAATAGTCATAAAACATTCGAATGGTCTTCAATAGGGATTAATAATAAAATATTAAAATAATTAAGAGCAAAATAAATAGTTGTTTGCTCGGTGAAATGGTGGAAGTATTAAGTTGYTATCATAATCTGATGTCCTTTTCAGTTTGTATTAGTAAGTGTGATGCTATCACGATCTTAGTTGTTTGCTCGGTAAAAATATATTGTATCGATGGCTTGGATGCGTTAAATGTTGTTTTTGTGACTTAAATAGGTAAAATATTGTAATTTGTAGGAGGATCCGTTTTAGACCCGGACCCGTAAGATCCGTCGAATCTGGATATGGATCCTCATAAAAAAAATCCGCCGGATCTGAATCCATCTATCGAAAACGGATCTGGATCTGGATCCAGTAGGATCCGGTCCGTTGCCATCACTACGTAGGATTGATGGTATCATTGCATCTTATTTCCAGACTTAAGCATGTGCAATGGCAGGTGACTCAAATATTTCTCTCTCCTATCCTCGTCTTGCCACATCACTTTCCACTAAAATTTTCATACGCCTTACTCAAATTTAAGTGAGTCACCCACAATACACAACCTCCCGAAAACTYCCTTTTTACTTTCTTTCATCAACTAACGTTGCCACATGGCACATTACCATTTGTTAAAGTATTTTGGTAACCATTCAATTTAACTTACCACTCTCATTTTATTTACCTCCCCTATTTATTGATAACCCATGTGCAATGGTTGACTTATCCATATAGGGTCCCACTTTAATTTGAGGAATCATTTAAGCAAGCCATTTAAGTAGGCTTAACTTGTTCTAAGTCATCACCCCCATGCGCATTTTAGCACAACACCTAGTTTTTCCCTTTTTCAACAATTTTTTTTTAAAAAATCTCAATTTTTTTTCCTCTTTTCTACGGAGTAGTTTTCTTCTTCTTCTGTTGTCTTGTTTAGGGTTATCTGGAAAAACCGCAGTCACTTCTTCTCTCTTTCTCTCTCCTCTACCATTAATATCAATCCTAATACATCAATTTCAAATTTTTAATTGCAATTCAAATTCGGGATTTTCTTCAATTTAGGGTTTTGATTAATTTCAATGCCTGGAAATTTGTCCATCTTATTATTAGTTGCTGGAAATCATCCTAGCGACTGTTTCGCCACTCACTTTGCTTTTGCGAAAGTGAGTCCCACTTCCAATTTTAGGGTTCTGCAAATTTCCTCCAATGCCAGTTCCAAATTAGGGTTTTTCATCAACGCATGACGTAGATTAATTTTATCAAAATTGGTCGCTTTTCCCTTTTTTTTTTTTGGTATAATTGAAAGTGGGGTTTCTGGGTTTTTTGTTGGGTCCTTTTGAAATTATTTGATCGAAATAGCAATCGGTGCTTTCCTCTTCGTCAATGGCGCCGAGTCGAAAGAGGGGGAGTAAAGCTGCTGCTGCCGCCGCGGCACGGAGACAGTGGAAGATTGGTGATCTTGTTCTTGCGAAGGTCAAAGGATTTCCTGCTTGGCCTGCTACGGTATGTTTGTTGTTGAACTTTGAATTTCCTTGTTTTTACTTTCAGTTTTTGGTATATTCATTTGCAGTTGTATCAAAACTTTGGTTATTACTTAATATAGGGTCTTGATGCTGTGATGTGATCCTATATATGCATGATATGATGTTTAGGCCTTATTGTTTTCTACTTCTGTGGGCGGATCTTGTTCTAAACTGCCGCTGGTGTTTGTTGATTCTATTCTGTTGTTTTGATTCGAAGAGCTTTGTTTAGGGGCGAAGAATTTTATTTTTTGCTAGCCTTTTATGTGTTTTGTTATTGTGCAGTGATGTGGTTTCAACTGGTTTACAGGAACTGAACGATGKTTTTGAAACTTTGAACTTTAATCAACAGTTGAATGGGCGTCTATCTGATGTGATAGATAAAGTTTGGGGTTTTTTTTTGAATTTTTTTTTGGTGTCTAAAAATGATGTACAAATGGATACTTTAACAGTGAATGCTTAGGCTTCATATCAGAAGCTTGATACAATGAAATGCCTTTACATGGGTGATAATTCTTTAAGTCATTGCCGGTAAATATTACTAAAATGAACTGTTTTGTGTGTGGAATTGTGGATATTACACCGTTTTTCAAGAGTGCACACCCACCCTCCCATCCATGTGTTCTAGATGCATCTTCATAGGTAATATGCTTATATGAAGGAAATGAGGAAAGGCTCATATTGTATTTACTAATTGAGTGTAAATTACTAAGGGATACATTGGAAAAAAAATTCCAAGAGAGGGAGTATATTGTTATTAGAGACTCATGAGAAGGTTATTTAGAGAAAATCATCAATATATATCATAATTACAGTCCACAAAGAAATTATAAATCATGGTTATTAGTGATGAATGTCATTTTTTATTGGAAAGATATAAGTTATGGAGACTTAGTAAGTGTCAAATGACAATTCAAAAGAATGATAATATCTATTTTGTACTACGTAGTTCGCATGGCATAAGAAAGACCTTGTAAAAGCTAACTTAGTAATATGGCTAATGCCATTTTATTTTGAATATCGAAAAGTGTGACTTAGTTGGTGAAAATTGATATATCGGTGTTCGAAACTTATGGCTCTTACAATTTAAAGAATTTTGTGAGAAATTACGTCTTATATGTCACTTTTTGTGAGGATAACCTTATAATTTTTCTTTGAGAAACAACCTTAAACCTTTTTTTTTGAAATGAAACATCTAGTGGTATCTTTGTCGCTTTAATTTGTAATGTCGTACGGAACCACTAGATGTTTCATTTCACAATAAACTTGAAGGTTTATGTTGTTTCTCATAAAAATGAAAATTCATAACTTTGTAAGGTTATTTCTCAAAAAAGTGAATTATAAAAGGTCACTTGTGACAAAATTTCCTACAATATAAGATAATTAGGCTTTTGAGSCACCACTATTGCAGATTAGTTTGTGCAACCCTTATCGTTTTGTTGTGTTATGTAATTCGACACCAATTTGCTAGAAAGCCTTCCAAATAATTGAAAGATTCCCATTGTTTTTGTTGCTATTTTTTCTGTGGTACATCTTTTTAACTWTAAACCATCAATTTGTTGTCGTCAAAATTATATTTAGATCCATATTTTCAATGCTCGAACCCTTAATATGTATACAAATTATGGTTACATTTGATGTGATACTTTTAGGTCCTCATCATCATAGTGATCTGATCCGAACCATTGCGCGATGACTTATGTGCTCTTAAATTTGCTATTAATTTTTATTTTTATATTTTTTCATCTTTCTTCTTAAGTTACCAAAACTCATGTCTTTATTAAGTCATTTCCCAAAATGCTAAATCAACTGTTTTTGTTTTTTGAATCCCTGAACAACATTTGACCAACATTGACAACCCAGACTACTTTTTACTATGTGTACGTTTCCATCTTGTCTTATTTATGTGTACTTTTTCCTTTTTAAATCTTTGAAATTGGTCCTTTACTCCTTTGGTAATATTTCACATTCACCAAATATGAAAAAATGATGATATTGTGAGAAAATAAATCACAAATTGGATGTTATTTCAAAGTAAACCATGACCCCAAAAATAAACCGCACAACTCGAAAATTGGTCAACGAGTACTTTTTGTGCGTTTCAAAGTGTCCTTTAAACTTTGTGACACTTGTGTTTTTGTTATTCCTACCTTAGTAAGAGAGAGTAAAAAGTTAGCATGAGGCGTGCTTAGGCGCTAGAGGTCAGAGCTTAAATTGGTGAAGGCGAGGCGTTTATGGCTAGGCACCATGAGAAGAAATACATATTTTTTCCGGAATTTGGTGTGTCTTACTTCACTTCAATGAGGCACACAATTGCCTTTTGTGTCTTAAGCCTTTGTATTTATTGAAAGATACACTAACAATGGAAAATTGGTGTGGGCATTTCCAAGAGACCTATAAAGGGCTAAAGGCATAAACTATGTGACACCTATGTTTGCCTCACCCTTTAACCATTCCAATTATATGCAATCTTCCATAAGCAGGTGCGAATTGTAGATTGTCCCTCATTGGCCCAAATCATGTACCCCACTTTCCATAGTTGACATTCTAACTTGGTAACCTCTTAGACTTAAATAAATTTTCCCTACCTAATTGTCACGTGCTAATGAATTGTTTTATTTTCAGCCATGGCTTTCCTTTCCTTTATTTTCAATCCTCTTTTTCTCTCCCTAATGTTTCTCTTTACCATACATTTATATATCACCCATTTTAATAGAGTTCGTTATCATCAATCCCTTTAAATCACCACTTCATAATCACAAAAAATTGATTTTCACCATATTTATATGGACCCCTACCACAACCATTATTAGTTACATTTGCTTCAAAATATTAAATTGGTGTTTCTTGTTCATTAGTGGGGTTTCAAGCTCTATTTTTATTATTTTTTATTTTTTTTCTTATCGATTGAGATGCTAATTTTTTTTTTCTTTTTTTCGTTTCCTTCATTTTGAAATTGTGTATTTCGAAGAAGTGCAATTTTCAATATGGACTATGAAATTGGATGATATGTGTGTGAGAGAAAGATAAATAGTAGATGTAGGGGGCAATAGGCATTTAATTTTTGGTTACTGCCCAATACATGTCAAGGGAATGTTCTCGTGCATAACCTAACCTGCACTCCCCTGGATTTTGATTTTGGCTTAGGAAAAATTATAAAGGTTGCTCCGTAGTTGTAGGCATGAAGCCCTTTGACTCGTGAGAAGGAAGATGAAAAGAATGTTTTCTTTTTCATTTTTTTTGGGTATATTTTTAACTTGGAAGAATTGAAGACTTGGAATCGTGTGGTGTAATGTTCTGTTTTTCTCTCTCTCTCGCGCTATTCCACGCATTATTGTACTTTCCTTTTTTACTTTCTTATTGTGGTATATGAAAAACTGTATAGGTGTAGTCCACTACTTTTAGATTTTTAATTTTTAAAATTCTGTCACTACCTCTTTAGTTATTAATCTACAACACATGATAAGTGGGTAACGTATAACTGGAGTAGTAACTTTTGACTTTTCAACATCTATTTTTTTAATTAATCCATAGATTATTAATAATAAAAAATTGCCCGTTTCCTCAAGTYCATTTCCTCTATTTGGATCCTTTAGAAACATATCCTCATCTTTCAGTTTTAAAAATTAAATGTCCCGGTCCCGGACATGACAGACACTTAGACCCTCCGAGCTTGAGTATCGGTAGGTCTTGCTTATAATTTATATATATTTTTAATTCTTTTTAAGATAATTGTCCAACGCATCATGGGTCCCATTGTGCCATGCCAAAATTTTAAAATGTTCTTCATAGTCCCTTCACCCATGCTCGGTAGTAGTAATGAAGGTGCCATTTTTGTTTCTTTGGTAATGACATAATGATATTGCTGTATTGAATTTCATTTAACTTGTTGAGGATCTAGATCCATTTTTGACGGATCTGGATCTTAATATTTAGGACAATCATGGATCCGTGTAGGATCTGGATCATCTGGACCTAGGACCCTGATCTGGATCCGTTTACCCATTTTTAAAAAATAATATAAAATATGTTGGATAATAATAATAATAATAATAATAATAATAATAATAATAATAATAATAATAATAATAATAATAATACTTATAATGTATTAATCCATTATTTTGATAGTTTGACCCAAAATTATTTATACTCTAAATCAAAATATATGTCTTTGGAATTTTGTTTTTCTTGTACGTTAAATCTTTAATCATGTATGATTGCTTGTAAACTCACGAATAATGGGAGACGTAAGGAAGATATATGTTGTTTTAGGCTTTTTAATCAAAAATTTGGTTTAATATAGGTGTTTTTCATTTCGTTAGGGTTCTTATTGGTTGGAATTAAAGTAAAAAATTAAGAAAGGATCCACTTAGGACCCGAATCCGTAGGATCCATACGGATTGTGGATCCGAATCCTAAAAATTAGGACCCTGTTGGATCTGGATCCTACTCAAAAAAACTGATCTGGGTCTAGATTGTAGAGGACCCTGCCACCCTGTCCGGATCCGGTCCAATGGTCCATTGCAATCACTAAGTTGTGCATAAAGTGACCACTCAAGCCTCAAGAAAGAATATCGCTGGTTATGATTTTCTTGATGATGAAGAATTTTCGTCAAATATTATTCAACAAATCACTTCACCAAATCTTTACTCAATTTTACCCACAATAATCCCTTCTTAAGCTTGTTAATATTCTTTCTTCAAGAATCTTCGATGTCTATTGAAGGAGAATTTTGGAATTGAATAAATCTAGGTTAAGGTCAAATTCAAAACCAAATTACCTTAAAATAAATCAATAATAAAAGTTTGAACTCCAAACATTACTATGGAAAAAAAGTTTATGGTCGTATGCAAACCAACATTGTTTACTAATGCAATGGAAGCAAGATTATGTGGAAGGAGATAAGAGACTGGAAGAGGAGATATGWTAATGTAGGAAAAGAAAGATTGATGGAGCAAATGACATTTCGTGAAAGAAAGAAGGGATTATATAGCTAAGATGCTCGGACTCAAGTACGGGTGTCAGACTCGGGTACGTGTCGTGTCCGAGTGTCGGGCATTTCAATTTTTGATTTTAAGGATTCATGGAATCATTTCGAAAGAGTACACGGGTATTTTAATTTATATTAATATTTTATAAATAATATTTATATTTGTTTTTCGTTAATTTGTTTAGAGTTGTACAGTATTTGAATTTGATTTTTTAGTTTTACTTTGTTTTGGAATTTACACAACATTGGAAAATGGATACTAAGTAATGGTGACACGGGGACTGGGGAGTGTAGTCACGTGGGAGTAGGTAGTAGGTAGGACATGAGTAAAAGTAAGAGCAAAGTAAAAGTAATGGTGAACAACTGTAATAATGACGGTATTTGTATTCAATTTCAATGTTTTTTGCCCTTCTTTATCTCTCTTCCTTTTTTGCTTCTTCATCTTCTTAACATTTTTTAGGGAACATGAAAAGTCATCCATTTTTCTTCTTCATCTTCTTAATATTCCACGTCCGATATCCCCTCCCCGTGTCCCGTATGGATTTCGTGTCGGTATCTGTGTCGACACCGGTACGTCAGGGGTGGTGGTCGAGTCCGAGCTTCCCAACTATATAGAACCTATGGATGCAAAGAGTATGTGAGACCTGAAGGAAGAGCAAGAATGTGATTAAATGAAGGAGAAATTTCTTAAGTGATGAATTAAATGTGTTCAATAATAAAGTAGAATGACTATCACATATTAACTTAACTATGGTACCTAATCTTAAGTTGATACCATTATAGAAGACGAGCTTCCAGTATTGTTTGCGTCATTTTTTTTTTTTTTTTTGAAGAATATGGACAATTTGTTATGAAATTATTTTAAATGCAACCTTGTGGTTTGTTATTTGTGTTATATTTTTATTGAGGGTATTGCCTCATATGCTTATAAATGTGAGATTATAGTGGTCTTTGACCAAACTATTGATTATTGAATCTTAAGATTGGAGGGTTTCTTTAAATATGGTCCTCGATGACTTAGCTTATTAAACAAGTATATATGAAGGTAATAATCTATAGTGGACAAAAAGGGAGAAATGAGATATATAAGCTAATGTTTGCTCAAAATTGAGAGAGAGATAAGCTAATGTTTGCTCAAAATGGAGAGAGATAAGCTAATGGTTGCTCAAAATTGATTAATATTTTTACCATGTTAACTAGTGTAAGTATTATTTAGAAAATACAAGGGGGTGAGCGCCTAATTACTTTTAAGTGAGGCGATTTTGATTAGGTGTGCTTATGGCGTATGGGGTGGAAAAGGTGTGAGGTGCGCTTTGTCGCACTCAATTGAATTGTTAGTTTATATGTTATGTAGATGTTCTTTATTGTTCACCTTTTGCTCATGAGTGTGACACCTTTTCTATGTATGGGCGATAAGCTAATTGTTAGGTGCCAAAAACCAAAAGAGAGAAGGAAGTGAGATTTTTGATTTTGAAAAATAGTATCTTTGTTGTATAGGATAAAGAAAAATGGCATTTATATGACATTTATGTTGTGTTTTTAGAATATTAATAGGAAATGATGATATTTAATTCTTTTGTGGACTTGTTATGTGTTTTGGTGATGTTTAATTACCAGAAAGTGCACTTCACTTGTGCTCCTCGTGCTTGTGCTTTGTGTTTAGGCTTTAAGATCCTTATTGCCTTAGTGAGCCTAAGTAGCTTTTGGTTGTTAATGAAAGACATCCTTTTGGAACTATTAATTGAAGAATGGCAATTGATTATTAAACATTTAATTAAGGTAAACATTTCATTCTTCCCAAGCATAAAACTTTTGAGGATAAAACATTGTTATGTGGATCTTGTTAGTTATGCATCATTGTATTCATCTAAACATTTTGAATTATTTAAATGCATTATTGCAAATATTGATATTCTAAGGTGGCATCTTATTGTAATACTTCCTCCGTTTTCAATTTCATGCAACAAACTAAGTTGCACATTTCCCAAAGTAAAAATTCTATCGTAACCTTAAGATGGATTTATGGGAGCTTAATCAGGAGAGAGAAAGTAATGGTAATGCAACGGAACCACCCACCACCACCCACCACCCACCACTGGAAGTTCTAACCTCACCGCTATCAGAGGAACCACCACCATCATCTCCATCGCCACAAGCTCCAGCCACCAACATCGCCACCATCATCTCCATCACCACTAGCACCACTACACCAACCACCAATCAATCTCCAATTCCGGCCAAAATTACGACCATTCAAAGCCCCCGTGAAAGGTTTTGGTACCACCACAACTCTAATTGAGGCCACCCATCACCACTAACCACCCCACTAAACAAAACAACAGAAAACTGGAAAACTTAGATCTAGATGAAGGAGAAGTGAAGTCGAAGTGGATGGTGGAGTGACGGTGGTTATTTTGGAGGTGAAATAAAGGGAAGTAATGTAATAACGGTGTGGACGACTCGATGGTGAGGTTGAGTAATGATGGTGGGGGAGCTAGCGGCGGTGAGGTTGGGTAGTGTGGTGATGGTGGTGGTCTAAGAGGAGAGAGGAAAGTGACGGTGAAGGTAGTGGTTTGGGAGGAGAGAAGGAAGTGTCGGTGGCCATTGGTGGTGGTTTGGGAAGTGAGAGAGAAGTGTTGGTTGGGTTGATATGGAGGAGAGAGAGGATGAGGGATAGTAGGAAGCAATATGGGGCTAARATGAAAAGGCAACAAAATCAATTGGTTAGCTCTATTGTGTAGTAATAGATTAGGATTAGATTAGATGTAAGGTTGATTTGTTAGTGTTAATTGTAGTGTTTAGTTGAGATAAATTAGTTTAATGAAGGGTAGAATTGTAATTTCGTAGTTAAAAAAATTTGCCATATAAGAAATTTTTTTGTTTGTTGCAAGTATTTGGGAATTTCCAGTCATTGAAATTGTTGCATGTAATCGAAAACGGAGGAAGTACAATTATTTTGGTACACGAGAAGTATTTCTTATGTAATGTATCATCATTAAGGTTGTTGATGGAGTAATTGAAAGTTTTGAGTTTGTTAGTATACTCCCAAATTTAAAGATAATTTGTGAATATGTTTGCATTCTTGCTTTATGGTGTACCAATGTGTACCTTTCAAAAGAAGGGGGTAGGTACAACTTTGCGTTATTTATTTATTTTAGTCTCAAGAAGATAATGCTTTGTTAATTGCTCAATGGTGAAGCGCATAAGGGATCGATTGTCTCTTTTTTTATTTTTTTAATGATTGCATGGAATACCATTTTGTTTGGTTATCTATCAGACTTTACTTTTGAATTTAAGGTTTGCATTGATTAATTGATTGGTTAATGGTTTCTTACAAGAGAACAAATGATACTCGTGAAGAAGTTCTTTGTTATACATGTTTTGTGTGTTGTTTATGCTCAATGCTTTTATTTAGTTGCCTTGTACCAATATTAATTATCCTTCCTATGATCCTCCTTTCACATGGTTTTTTTTGGTGTGTGTGTGTGTGTGAGATTTTTGGAAGCCCTTTTGGATCTTATTATCCTTAGTTTGTGACTTTTCCCATTGCTTACACATGGTTTTATTTTGATTTTTGGTCTAGGTAAGTGAGCCACAAAAATGGGGTTATTCACATGATTGGAAGAAAGTGCTTGTTTACTTCTTTGGAACAAAGCAAATGTGAGTATTTGTTTGAACTTATGTTATTGTTTTGGATTTTTACTTGTAAATTAGCTAATGCTTTGTTATGTTAGCGTCATTGTTGAGTTGTTTGTTACGGAGTACATTTTTTTACTCCCTACATTTTTCATGCGAAGTTTTAGACGACAAGTGGTTGAGTGGTAATCAAATGTGATTTTATTTAAAAGGTGGATATGACAGTATAACCTTTGCTAATCGTCTTTTATAGATGTAGTGGATGTGATAAGCGTAAGCAGGAACTTTGAGTTTCGGATCCTTGCTTTTTGGTTGTGACAAGAAAGATACAATATAATATTAGTGGCTAGGTTGCATTGGATATGTGTTTGGGGCTAAAAATTTTGGGTATCGGACAACATCGGGGACGGAGAATTTTTAAAATGTAAATTTAATAAAAAAATAGGAACAAAACTATGACTGGTAGTGATATTCACAATATTTAATCACTAAAATATATGTTTTTTTAAACAATGATTCAATAAAAGCTAGTGACATTTAACTAGTTAAAATTAGCTACTAACATGTAGGAAAAACAAAAACACATTCACGCATTTAAACAATACAAAGTAATAGTCATAACATCTTGATTCCTAACTTTGACCATTTAGAAAATAGATCATGCAATTAATTGAAACGGTAAAATTGCCAAAAAAAAACCCAAAAGAAAGAAAATAGGATGAGAAGAACAACGAAGCATCGAACAACTTTGACCATTTAGAAAATTGACCATGCAATTAATCACGACGCACCCCGTCCTCGTATTGTCCCCGGTAAGGCGTCCCGTGCAACATAGRTTAGTGGGGTATGTCCAAAGTATGTGAGTATTTTAGGGATGATTTAAAAGGAAAGTGTAATGACAAATTTTGGGATGAAGGGAATATAATCATTCTTTTCTTTGCCTAAAATATAGTTTAATTGATAGTTCTTTTCTTTTTTGTCATTATCTCATATTGGTATTTTTGAATGTATGATATTGTGAAAGTGTAATCAACTACGTTTTATGCTAGTGTGTAGTCTTAGTTTTATAAGGTGCAATGCGCGCGTAGGCGTGCAATGTCCTTGGAGACTAGGAGCAAGGCGAAGGACCCCGTCTTTGGGAATGGGAGGTGAGGCGCACCAAGTTTTTTAAACGTTACATTTTTCAAACCTTAAATTTTTCAAAACTAGATCAAAGAAATGTTATAGTCATATTATAATTTATAAATGACATAACATTATAATTTATAAATGACATAACAAAGCATAGTTCATATTAAGAAGTTGCTAGGACGTGACATAATGAAAATAAAGGGGAAAAGAAAAGCAAACATTGTTTTCCAAGCTTATATTTTGGCCTACAGACAGTACGAGAACAGTGCTTACTCCAACATTAAGAAGTCATATAAGAAGTTTGCTAAGTACGTGAGACATAATGAAAGTAAAGGGGAAAAGAAAAGCAAACATTGTTTTCCAAGCTTATATTTTGGCCTACTAGAAGTACCGGAACAGTGCTACTCCAAATCACACTCATCACCATCATTATAGTCTGTCTCATATTCATCTCCAAATTCTCCACCAATGTCCCCCACTTCATCATGATCATCATTATCTAACACTATAAATAAACAAAACCAAGTAAGCAAAGTTACTGTAGCTAAATAAATAAACAAATCAACTCTCCACTGTAGTTAAATAGAGTTTTTAAAAATTACACATATGAAGAGAAGAAAAAACGAAGGAAAAATGAAGAGGATGAAAAAAGAAAAGAGGGAAAAGAAAAGATGAGCAAATACTGACCTTAAGGAGGTATGAATTCGTGGTGGCTGACTGGCAGCAGCTAGGGTTTGCTTCTCTTTGCCTTTATTTTTTCTTCTTCAAATTGTCAATCACTTTCTTTCTACCTTTTACTTTTCTGTCCTTTTCTACCACCTCTCTCTTCCTTTGTTGTCAATCACCTTGTATTCTATTGATGGGCTTGTACATTTTTTTTAATAAAGAAAATGAATRTTTGCACTTTATAAAGGCTGGCATCGTGCCTCACCCCAAGAAACGCACCCCAAGAAACGCACCTGGGCCTTGTTTCCCAAAAGGCGCACCTTTCTAGCACCTTTTAGGGGTATGTGCGTCTCGCTTTGAAAAAGCCCAAGACTGTGCCGTTTAAAACTAAGTGTGTAATATAATTAATAATGTATATGTGGTCTTAAACAATTGTATACATGTTAGGTAATAAACCAAAAAATAAAGTGTCTATTGTATACCGTACTCATATGCTATTAGACTATATATGTACAATTTAATGTCTTTGATTGTCCTATCCTAGTTCAAATAAGCTATGGGTGCATTTAAAGTCCAAGCATCAGGGTACACGTAGGGATCTTCATAAACCTATCCATTGTCATTCCTAGCAAGGAACGGTTTCCTAACTTCACTTCTAAAATCAATATTATTGTCAATCAACGAGCTCAAAATTGAACATTAATAGTCAATGATGAATTTTCAAAGTAATATTTGTACATGTCAATAAACACCTATATTTTTTTTAAAATAATTTTTTTAAATGTTGTATATAGTAGAATGTAGATTTTATGTGAGAATATCCAACTTAATAATATTTTTCTTCCCCTTATATTGATATTTCTTTAGATGAAGAAGAGAGGGGACCTATGTTACTTGGACTCGGATGAAGTGTCACGTTTTCAAGTGTCRGACTCGCCCATTTTCTTGAAAAATGTATTGTTTTTTAGTTAAAAAATGAATGATAAGTGTAGACACGGTCACGAAAGGGTCCGAGTAACATAGGAAGGGACCATTGTAAAAGAACACAGGAGAAGGAAGGGAGCTTAAACAGTTTATTTTTTAAAAATTATTTATGCAAGGAAATATACGAGTTTGGAAAAAGTACTAGGTTTTGATTTCTTTTTAAATTTTAATTTTTACCATTTTACTTATAGTCAATTTATGGAAATCTTAATAGTTAAAATCTTATGCGATTATAATCTTAGTGAATAGATTATTTAGATGATGCTAGAATGGTTTACAACTTAGAAGACAAGACAAATGAAACCTTATCCTAAATTAATTATTAGGCATGAATGCATGATTGGACATATTTTTTCTTATTGTATGATTTATGCTGCAAATTATTAGTAAGCCTTGACTCTTGTATAAAAGTTTTAAGATTCTAATGCAATTGTCAATCGTCAAACAATTAGTTTGTTTAACGCAATAGCCTAGCCTTGACTCTTGTAGTTGAAGTTCGTTATGTGTCCATAAGTACTCATATGTCTGGATACCCCCTTTTAAAGCTTCTAGAGTCTATTTCTTAGTTCAATAAACTCACTTCCATATTGCTGAACCATTGGCACTTTTCACAAATGGTGTATATTTTCTTTTCATAAATTGGTTTTGTATTCTCATGCCATACCTATATATGTCATGGTTTATGTTGCCAAACATATTTCATATTACATTTTCTCATATCTATTTAGGTTGTGTTTGGGTTGAGCATTATAAGCGTAGCAAACGGATTCAAGAAACACCTCCCGTTACTATTTATTTGGTATGTGAGTTGGGCAACGATTGCCGTTCCTTGATGGTAACAATTACCACCCGATTGTTTCCGGTCAACGAACAAGGGAAACAAAATTTGTTTCCGCTCCAAGCTTATCTACTCAACCATCTTCCCTCTCCTTTCTCTCTCATACATCACCATTGTCTCCTCATAAAGCCACAGACCCAATTTCCTCTCTCTCTACTCAACCAAATTAAAATCAGATTGTCATCAATCATCATCAATCAAATTATCATCATCAGCGTCATCTACTGATCTATGATTTGATTTTGATGATTTCAATGTTGCTGAATTTTATAGATTGCGTTTTGTGATGAAGGTCAATACATTTGATTTTGTTATGGTGATATATGATCTCAACCTTCATCAATGATATGATGTTAATCACTTTGATGATAATTTGATGTTCGTTAAGTTTGATGATTATTTTATTAAAACACAAAAATAGAAGAATATTTATTAGTATATTTCCAAAAAAAAAATATTTTCCTTTTTATTAATGAAACAAATATGCATAAAATAAATAAAAAATGAAGTGTGTCATTTCTATTATTATACCAAACAAATAAAAAGGAAATGTTATATAATTGTTTCCATTCCATTATAATACCAAACAATTATGTAAAGTAACACTTTTTATTTCCCTTTCCACTTATCAAATTCCTTTCCATTCCGTTTCCATTTTTTTTATACCAAACGCCCCCTTAGGCTCTTGACTATGCTAAGGATAATCTTTAAATAAATTTTAAAATATAAAAGTAATAGTAGTTATATGGGGTTTCGTTTGATTCGTCTTAATGAGTTGATTATCAATATTCAATCGTTATAATTTTCACTCTCTCATTTATCAATATTATTAATATTGTGCATTAAAAAGCGGATGAATAGTAAATACTTATAACATTATAGTGGGAAGGGAGTACTTTGGATGTTTTATAACGAATGTGATGGTTTAAATCAAGAGATTGTCATGACAATTTTTCTTCCTACAAATAATTGATTGCAATCTGTAATGATTAAGAATTATTGAGTTCCTTGATGACATCAACAACTTTGATTTAATTAAATTTATGAATGTTAACTTAAATTTCAAATGATGCTTTCTGTATAATTAGCAAAGACATAAACTACGAACACAAATATACATCAAATTGTAGTTTGAATGTAGTTTGAATGCAATATAGTTGTGGATTATTGAAACTACTCACTCTGCCACTAAATAAAATCAACAATTTCTAGTTTTAGGTGTAACTAAAAAATTTGTAACATGTATTTTGCACACATGTAAATGAWGAAAATTGTGAATGTTGTTATGCTCAAATGGTTCTTGAATCTGTTTTACTTCCTCCATTTCGCAAAGCCCGCTACATTTGTAGTGGGTGCGGACTCCTAAGAGGAATTTAGATTGGAAGATTAAATGGGTATAAGGGTAAGTGATTTATTTTAATTAAGATAAATAAGATAGCAAAGGTGGGGCCAACCGCCACTTACTTGTATTCATACTTCATAACCACCACCGACAAAAAACCTCCACCACGCCGCCACCGCCACCAACATACGACCTCCGCCACCAAAAAAATACAGCGAACACCAAACCACACAACCAACACCCATCACGCACCACCAACACAGATCCCATGCCCCTAGAAATCGCACCACTTCAGATTGGATTCTCAACAACATACATCACGCATAAGATTTCGCACCAACACCCATCACAAATTTTTGAATGAAATCAAACAGCCACCATCGAATTACATTGTTCAAAATTCAAACCACCACCAAATTTAGAGCCAAATCGCGGTTGGTGGATCGTACCACTTCGAACTTCATTTTTCAATTCAAACACAACCACCACAAGCATCARATTTCGTTTTTCCAATTCGAATTTTATTTTAGTGGTGGTTCGAGCTGGGTTGAACATGGATGGTGGGTCGCAGTTGCTAGTGGGTCACGGCCTTGCGGGTTGTAGTTGCTAGTGGGTCGCGGCCTCGCGGGTTGTGGGTGGGTCGACTATGGGTGGTAGTTTGTGGTCTGATAATGGTTGTCTATTAGTGGGTCAAGGTGGTAGTTAGGGAGGAGGATTGGTTGTGATTGAAATGCGTAATAGATAGATTTAATGATTTAATTAGTTTTGGTTAGGTATAATTACATAAAGTTAATTATTTTAGTAAGGTTACTTATGTCATTTTATAAGAAAAAAGTTACTAAAATAGGAAAGAAATAGAAGTGTTGCAAGTAATGTGAAACATACTATAAAAGGGAAGTGTAGCGAGCTTTTTGAAACGGAGGAAGTAGTTATCAACAATGAACAAAAATGATTATTTTTAGGGGTACGATGTACTGGTATGCATTTTTTTTTTGAAAGGAAATCGAGGTGGTATGTTGTTCATACACTTTGACATATTATGAGTAGTTTCTTATACTTTCTCCGATGCTTTTTAGTGGTAACAAAGGTATTTTCACGTATTTCAAGGAAGAGATTTAACAATGTAAACGAGTAAAATTTTCAAAGTTATTTTAACACAATGAAACATGCGATTATAACTTCATTGTGTTAAATTTTCTTTGTTTAATTTGCTCGTTTACATTGTTAAATCTCTTCCTTGAAATATGTGAAAATTCATTTGTTGCCACTAAAAAGACTCGGAGGAAGTAAATGAAATATTTCCAAATTTGCTTTGATATAAATTCATAACTAGTGTTTGGCCCGGGCGATGCCTCGGGTTATCGTTCGAGTTAACAAATATTATAAGCAAAATATATATATATATATATATATATATATAATTTTGTTGATTTTTTTAGGTATTTTGTGATTTTTGGTATGTAAAATTAAAATACAATAGATCAAGTTTTTAGCATGAAAATAGTACTTGAAGTTGTAACTAAAAAAAATAGAAAATGATAGTACATTACCTTCAAATTAGTTAAATATGATTATTTTAGACTTAATTATAATTTATTAACTTGTATTAAAATACATTCACAAATGGCATATCAAAAAGAGTCCACGTGGGATGCTCACATTGCATGGCACACCTTTTAATATATGTTTATAGATTATGTTGACTAAAGGTTTTTTTTTTTTTCAAAAATAATAAATACTAAGGGCAGTGGCGGATCCAAGATTTAGATAATGGTTATGCATTCGAAAATTTTAGATTTTGAGTCGATGATTTCGGATCTCTTTCGGGGTGATCTTTTTATAAGAAGACACAATTTTTTTTTTTTTTTTTTAAAATAGCTAAAGTGATACCAATAAAAACAAAAACATAATAGTAGTCAAAATTTATAATAATAATAAGTCACAATTCTAAATATTTATCAAATTTACAATCAAATTATAAATCTAGTCAAATTATAACTTGAGATAAACTAAAACTTTAATCAAATTATAACTTGAGATAAACTAAAACTTTAATCAAATTAACACAACAAATTACGAAAATTAAACAAATTCATCATAGTATTTAATGTTAGAATGAAGTATTAAACAAATGAGTAATGAAGTCTTAGCTTTAGCCTAATTTTAAGCTATTTAATGTCAGAATTTGTAATTGATGTGGGGTATGCTATTTGATGTAAGAATTTTTGTAATGGAGGTTTGGGAAAGTAGAAAAAGCGAGTTATTCTTTTACAGTATGATTCATGCGTTTTCTTTTTTCTTTTTCTTTTTTTTTCTATTGAAGCTGATTTTCCCCCCAAATAATGGTTATGCATATGTCTTACCATGCAACTATGTAGCTYCGCCCCTGACTAAGGGTATAAATGTAATAGCGTAGCGGGGACACCCATTGCTTCCCTCTTCCCTTATGTAATAGAGATTATAAAATAACTGATGAACGAAGTAAAAAAAAGCACAATCAACTTGAAACTAAGCATAAAGGGCTTCGGTCACGCGATCCGTATGATATTATTCAATAATTGATGGTAGAAGTAAAATAGTACACTCAACTCGAAACTAAGCATAAACATAGAGGGTCATGACACTTGTCCACTTTAATGAAGCTCAATAATTTTTGTTAAAGTGCACGAAATTGCAATTGCTACATAATTTTGTGGAGAGGTACATTTTTAATGGGAAGCATTGAGCTGCCTCCATTGTATTGCTTCCTCCAAAGTCCAAACTCCCATTGGTCGTGACATGATACTCCATATCTGTAAATATATGACTTATGCTTATGCTTTTGCTTTTGCTATTAGTGTAGGATTTAGAACTTCTATTGCCTTGGTACACTTTAGCTTTATATAATCATTGACTTTTAGAGAACACCAATAATGGGGAATTATATGGGGCTTGAACTTAGCCGAGACTACAAAGCTTAACATCCCTTGCTAGAGAAAGTGCATCATGGTCGAACTTTGATTCCCTTTAAGAGATTGAATATGGAAAATTTTATATAGCTGGAGATTCTTTGGCTTATATTATGGTCCAAACTCCAAAATTTAAGTAAGGACATTAGAGGGATTACTATTAAAATAAAATATGTATTCCCTTGCTTCTAAAAGTAGATGAACATTATTATAAGCATTGCGAGTGAGCCCCAAGCCTCGATAGAGGAGGGTTGCATCGGGCCAATGACAGCCAACGTAAAACTTTCTCATGTCTTCTAACATGAACCAAAATGATAATTACCATAAGCAAAATAAGGCTATTTTATTACTTCCTTTTTGTTTTTAGGTTTTATTTTCTAGTAGTTTCAAATTTGATGTTACAATTATAT
Source organism: Bassia scoparia (assembly GCA_008642245.1). Lineage (NCBI taxonomy): Eukaryota > Viridiplantae > Streptophyta > Magnoliopsida > Caryophyllales > Amaranthaceae > Bassia > Bassia scoparia. The sequence goes on along the minus strand of SNQN01005650.1, from coordinate 12,828 downwards.
TTTAAGAAGTTTCAACTTTCAAATTAGGTGTTACACTTCATTTCGAGATAGTATATTCTCTGTACCTCTCTTTTATCACGTAGGTCTCATTTTTTCGTCCTCTTTATCATTCTCCTCTTTGAAAATTGCCTAGGAGCCTAGATTCATAAAGTGCAAAGAAGTATATAAATCGTTGAAAATATTGTACACAATGAAAACACTTGTTTTTTCTGCAACTTTATGCAAGTTTTATTAAGGGATCACAATTTCTTTTGAGAAAGTTATTATTTTATATGAAGCATTGGTTATTTTGTCCGGAAAACTTGATTGATCTTGCTAGATGAAAGGTTAGTTGAGTTTTGAGTTTACAATTGTTGTTACATGTTGGGTTGTCCGTGATAATAAAAGTTAAAGTTGCTTATKTTTTCAAGTTTGATGATGTTCTTCCTTACACGCAGAGCCTTTTGCAACCCTRCTGATGTAGAAGAGTTCACTGAAGAAAAGAAGGAATTTCTTCTTGGCAAGCGTCAGGGAAGAGGTGCTGATTTTGTTCGTGCTGTGCAGGAGATAGTTGATTGCTACGAGAAGTTAAAGCAAAATAATCGGGCTGATCAGCTATGCTCTGGTAGTGCTCCTGCTGAAAATGCGTTGACTGGTGATTTAAGTGAAACAAATGTAGCAGTCCCTGGTGCAACCYAGAATTCTGATGTGAAACCTTCTAATTCTCGTAAACCAAAAGTTGAATCTGGCACTGCTTTGGAAGATGTTGGAGCACTTACTGAAGTGGAATCTTTGCAGCAAAGAGGAGCATCTGAAGAACAAGATAACAATGCTGTTGCACCCGGTTTGTCAATGCCAAACATTTACACRTTAAGGAAAAAGTCACGAAGCAGTCAGCCACAGCGGTCTGCTAATAAAAAGAAAGTATCWATTCAAAGGTCCAGAAGTTCATTAAGATTTCAGTCCCCTGGTGTACAAAATGGAGACTTTAAATGTAGTGATAGAAAAACTTCTGATGAAGTTGGAGTAAATGGTTTTTTAGATGGTCCAGTCAGAAGAGCCAAGAGGACCAAAAGATCCCCTGATTTGGCTGTTACAAACAGTGTTGGAGATTCACCAATTTGCAATTCCAATGGAACTGTTGAAGATAATGGATCTGGAAGTGCTATGGCTGATTCTGAGAACCTCAGTAATAATGAAGGCAGTGYCRTTGAATCTGACCGTAAACGTGAACAATTAGATATTCTTAGTGGAAGTTGTGAAGGTCTTGAGTTGAGTAGAAGGATTGATTTTCAAGCAAATACTAATATTGTGAGGAAGAAAAGGAATCCAGGAAGAAAACGAGCTCAAACCGACACACTGGAATTTATTTCAAGGTCTGATCAAGAAATTAATGACATACGGGTCCTGAATGATGCATTAGTGTTGCCAGCCTCACATGGAAATACAATTGATAGTCTTCCTAAGGATGATTCCAAGGATGAAGGTGATGAACACTTACCACTTGTGAAACGTGCAAGAGTTCGAATGGGCAAAATGCTTGCTGAGGAGCATCGGCAGCTTGACTTTCTTGTGAAAAGTGAGGAGAAATCGTTGTTATGTGTTTCGAGTAGTGCATTTAGGTTGGAAAGCGCTTCCATTAATTGTGATGATATTCATCCCACAAAGGACATGATAACTGTGGATGAATTAATGATATCTTCTCCTGTGGGTGAACCGTGTCAGGTATCTGATGATACTAATCAACCTCAGAAAAATGATTCTTGTGTTGTTAATGATCCAATATCTTGTTCACCGGTGGGTAACGGTACCTGCATTCTTGGTGATCAGCCTCAGCCTTGGAAGATTAAGACTAACCTCCCATTTGGCTGTGTATTTGATGGTGAAGCTGCCTTGCCTCCATCCAAGCGTCTTCACCGGGCCTTGGAAGCCATGTCGGCTAATGCTGTTGAAGAGAGTCGAACAACAGCAGAGTTTTCTACATCAACCAACACAGTTGCTGAAGAGAATCATCTCTCTTTTAGGAAGACCAACATTGACATGCCGGTAAACAATGAAATAAGCAATATGTTGGAATTGCATGATAATTGCTTGGAATATACCGATGCTCTCCGTGATAATGCCGTAGAGAATATTCTCCCTTACACAACGGCGGACTCTGACATTCCTGTGGACAATGAAGGAGTTGATAAGTTAGAATCACACAATGTAATCTTGAGATATAATAATGCATTACTTAATGATTGCTCTGGACTTTCTAAAAATTTTAATCCATCTGGCGTTGAAGCTATGGCCGAATCGTTTCAAGAAGTGTCTATGGTAGATTCACTCGATAAGATTTTTGACAGTGGAAAGACTGAAATAGATAATAATGCTCAGGAAGTGTCATTGTGCTCAGACAATAAAGTTCTCAGGGGTTCAGATGATATTCGGTTGCGGGAAAATGCTCTTCCAGATCAGTCTTCAGTAGCCTCTGTGAGCAATGATATTGAGTCAGGGCCCTTGGCTCAATCAGTGACTACTGTTTTAACTCGGCCTCCTTTGGAGGTCATAAGTGAGGTTGGAGAAGAAGAGATCGAAACTGGTACTGAATGTAAAAACTCAGACAATAAACTTCATTTTGGAGATGTTGATTCAGAGATACGGGAAGAAAACATTGCAAGTGTAGGATATACTGATAGTATCACGAAAGATCTCTGTAACGTGGAGGCTGGATGCTTAGCTGCAGAGGAAAATTCAGAAGCTTTCAGGGACAAAAATGCTGAAGCTAGTGTCATGTAAGTGGCTTCCTTTTGCTTTTGCATTGTTCTTTCTTTGGTGTTTTATTATATCAGTTTAAGCTTTTCTTTGTAGTTTTATTCATGTAAATCTTATGTGTCATATGCTTTCCGACTTGAAATTGTAGATGTGAGGCTGTGGACAAAGAAGAAGATAGTACAACAGATGTATTGAATGAATCATCATCACCTGCACTGAATGTATCTTCAAGTCAAACAAGTCATGGTGCCTCAGTTTCTGATGGTTTGTCAAATGCTCTTAATGATGTTAGTAAAAGTATATGTAGGTCATGTACCCTACCTGCAGAAGCAGACAGACAGAAGCATGTTTCAGATCCACATAACATTACAGTTGTGTTGAATAACAGTTTACATTCTCCGAATAGGGAGTGTCGTGCTGATGATGCTAAGTTGCCTTTCAGTAAGCCTGTTGCTGATACTGTTGAAAGTAAAGTATTAGATAGTGGATTACGTCATCAAAGTAAGTCAGTGGAAAGAACGAATCTTGCAGAAGTGAAAGCGGCTCTTGCCTCTCTTGAGTTGACACTTGGTTCATTGACCAGAACAAAAGAAAGTATAGGCCGGGCGACCAGGATAGCAGTTGATTGTGTAAAGTTTGGTAGTGCTGCTGAGGTATGTTCAAATCATTATTATGGATTGAATCCAATACATAGCTCCACACTGAACAGTTAAACTCTACCTTTTTGAAAATTGGGTCATTCAGTTTAATACTATCATTATTAATATCTTTTAAAAACGGTATTGCCTTTCACGAAACTTCTTCAATGGACCTGATTTATGCATGAATACAAGTGTATCAATGATACAACGCCATGTAATAGACAAGTACATAACTTAGCATTTTCTTTGTCGTATAATCATGTCTATTTTACATTCCTTTTGAATGGTAGATATGGGTCAATCCTTGATCATAAGATCTCTTATTTAATGTGAAGATTATAACCATTGATGAAGCCATGACATTAAGCATATTATTGTAACTAACTGTCCTGAATTCTAYGAAGGAAAAAAAGTTTAAGTCCCAAACTCCCAATATGACGTTATTGCTTTAACCTTTTTCTTGACACCTCCATTTTAAACTATTATAACCATCCTTGTTAAAGTTGTCCACAACCTCCTTCAATATTTGTTGAGATCAATGTCGCACTACTATGATTCATTATTTGATGCATTGTCTTTTATAAGTCATTATCATAAATATAAAATCAGTCAATGAAATTACAACTTAAAATCCGTGCATTACCTGATTTGCATGGGATTTAAACCTTGTATTATATTAGATATCTTGCATATTTGGTCTCCTGATCAATGTCGCACTACTATGATTCATTATTTGATGCATTGTCTTTTATAAGTCATAATCATAAATATAAAATCAGTCAATGAAATTACAACTAAAAATCCGTGCATTACCTGATTTGCATGGGATTTAAACCTTGTATTATATTATATATCTTGCATATTTGGTCTCCTTTAGATTTTATAATTCCTTGCCAAGCTCAATAGATGGGCTTGAGCATGAAATAGACTAAAACGCAGTATTAATGAAGTAAAGTGATGGCAATGTTGTCTGAAAGATTTAATTGATTAAATTATACAGCTATAAACTACTTCTTGTTGAGTCTTGCTGACTTAATCTATAACGGATAGAAGATATTAACTATGATCATTCAGCTTCATTGGAAAGATCTTACCAAAGGGTTCTGAAGTGAGATCTAGGGCTTCACGCACCTTAAATGTGAATTTTATATAGGTTTCTGACTTTCAGGCTGATTTGATTATTTAGGTTCGCTTCACTCACTAAACAATTACTATAACATAGGTTATAAATGCCCAAATGGTTTAGTTCTTGTTTTAAATGAGAGATTAAGGTTGTTTGAGTTCTGAATAATCTTTTTAACATAAGCAGTAGTCACTTTTGAAAGCCAAAGCACTAATTCTGCAAGAAATGTCTTTTAGCTCTTAATGTGTTTAGGAAATTGGATGATAATCTTTAATCAATATTTTGGAACAAGTTATGCTAAACAATGTGGYTTTATTTTTCCCTTTATAATAGCACAGTGCTAGTGCTACTCCGAAAATGTAAGTACATGTATTGATAATCTTAATAAGAACAAGTTGAGATATAGTAAAGCTAGCAGTGAATGTCCTGAATATCTAGGCATATTAAACAATGTGGAATTTCTTGTGCCCAAAGAATGTGCACATTGCTAGTGTTTTTACCTATAGTTTGGGATACTGGAGTTCTTACGGAACAAATTAAACCATGTTTTATAAACTGAATGTGCTTAAATAATTTGGGCTTAGGTTGTGGAGCTTCTAGCTCTCTATCTGGAGAAAGAGACAAGCTTGTACAGGCGAGTTGATCTGTTCTTCCTTGTAGATTCTATTGCTCAATGCACTCGAGGTTTGAAAGGTACTGGTTTCACTATGAGATTCATGCTATTTTCTTTTCTATTTGCCAGAGTTTTATGCTCCTTGACTTGCAAAGCTTCACTAACTGTGTTTTGTGGCATTGTGAATGAAATTTTTACATTTAGGGGAAGTTGGTGCCACATACATCTCTGCTGTCAAGGAGACCCTTGCACGCATGTTGTCTGCTGCTGCCCCACCTGGACAAGCCGGTAGAGAAAATCGTAGGCAATGCTTAAAGGCATGTTCAATGTCAAACCTTTTCACCTGCTTACATTAGGTCCAGGTCTGGTTAATTCCAGTTTTGTTGCTGTCATACGTATGGCAAATGGATTTCATCAACTTCTGTCCTGTTTTTCAGGTCTTGAGGCTTTGGCTGGAAAGAAGGATCCTCCCAGAATCCATTATATGTCAACATATAAGAGAGCTTGACTCACTTAACTGTTCCTCTTCTACTGGTGGTTACTCTAGGCGCATGTCAAGGACGGAGCGATCTTTTGATGACCCTTTACGAGATATGGAAGGGATGAATGTTGATGAGTATGGAAGGTAAGATTATTTTCCCGCATTTTACTTGTTTATCATCAATAATTTGTGTTCATTATTTCCTACATCTAAATTTACTATTTGGGGCAACACGATTGTCTTGACTGAATTAGTTCACTATTTTTGTTGTCATCATCGTATGAGAGAAACTTGACATGTATTTTGTTCCTTATAGTTGCAATTAAGTTTAAATTTGTTATAAATTCCATCATTTATTTTGTGCTGGTCATATTCTGTCATCATATATTTTTTTTGTTTGTTTGTTTGTGGAAAATAATAACTCTCCTAGCAATGTGTGATACTTCTAGTGACAAACTGGTACACAACACTCATTTAGTTTGATGATCGTTGATTTTTCAATTACTTGGTTAATTAGAATTTTAGATTTTGGAGCACATATATGAACTAATTGAATGATATAGAATGACACAACATTATAGTTGAAGTTTCACTATGAAGACTATGGTTTTGTTCTATTTTTGCTTATTTTACGCGATAATAAGATCTGTTAAGGTCTAGGATTTTGTGATTTGATATGCGCAGATAAGTCCGGCAAGGATTTTGAATCTTGGGTTTGATGTGTCTAGATGCATATTAGCAGACGAATGCGGAAGGCATGGAAATGGCTTTTTTTGACAAAAATAAACGAATGTGTATCTGAAGTGAGCTAAGCATTTATGTCAACATTGGCATACATTTAGTTTTGGAACCTAGCATTTTTAAAGACTTCCACAACTTTTTTTCCTTACAATCTAATTGTTTTTTTAGTTACAAAATTACCTGATTTTTTGATTGTAATTTTGTTCCATTGATTGTCAGATACTCTGAATAATTTCCATTTAAATATTTAGGTGGTAGCTTTGTTGTACGGAGCTTGCTAATGTTTTATCTGTAATATATTGCAATATTTATTTATTTTGTAAAAAAGAATTGCAATATTAATGGTGTTTATTTTGTTTCAGCAATTCGAGTTTCCAGCTTCCTGGATTTTGCATGCCACGCATGCTTAAAGAAGAAGACGATGGAAGTGATTCTGATGGAGGTAGTTTTGAGGCTGTTACTCCTGAGCATCAATCAAAAAATGAAGAATCGAATGAAGTAATTGCAGCAGTTGCATCTGAAAAACACAGGCATATCTTGGAGGATGTTGATGGAGAGCTTGAAATGGAGGATGTGGCTCCCTCTAGTGACAATGAAAGGAATCCAAGTACATCGAGAGCTTTTGATGCTGCTCTTGATACACATAGTTGTAGCGAGCAGGCAACGTCTTTTGTTCCCCCATTGCCTCATGAAATTCCACCTCGAGCTCCTCCTTTGCCTACGTCCCCCCCTCCACTTCCACCTCTGCCACCACCTCCACCACCACCTCCACCGCCACCTCCTCCACTTGCTCCTCATGTGTCTACTTTGTCTCGCATGGATGTTGATTCACAGCTTCATGTTGGTAGAAATGTATGTCAACAATATATGCAATTTCCCTTGTTTTTTTCTTCAAATTTTTTGTTCTATTTTTGTGACATGGGTAATATCTAAGAGTGGGTTTGGTAGTGCAAAAATAATTAAATAAATCAATTATGGTCATTTGGTCATACTGTGCGCATTATTTTTCTCCTTTTTTCTTTGGGTTGAGAGTGGGATAGGGAAGCGTGAAGGAGAGGGGGGAAAAAGCGGGAAATTGATAGAGTATGTTAGAATTTTCACCAGCTTGCCCATCATTCTCCTAGGATCACCTAGAGCTCCAGGCTCCCATAAAAATGTCCCTTCTCAAATCCCTGTATTACCTTTTTTGGAAGTGTAATTTATTTTCTTTTATTGTCTTTTAATGTATTCTAATTTGGTTGTGTTATTGATTTCTCTCTGTTTTTTCGTTTTGGTGGCAGAGCATGCAAGAAGCTATGCCATCACGGCCTCCAGTTTCTGGAATGCACCATCCAATGCAGATGCCTACATCAAGTAGCTGCTCTTACAATTCCTATCCTGTAATGCATAATCCTGTTCCTACAGGGAATAATCTTCAACCAGTGGATGGAAATTTGTACGGAAAAGCTTATAATCTTAGGCCACCATACCCATCTACATCCAATCAATTTTCTTACCTTCCACCGGATCAGCAAGTTCGGCCACAACGGGAAGTTGCACCCCCAGCCTACTATGATCGACCCCGGTTTGGTCAGAGTGTAGAAGGTGGCCAATTTTTTGGTGACCAAGATAATGTTAGACCGCCAAGACATGAGGTGACAGACGGTTGGGGATATTCGAGACCGCCATTTCCCAGTAAGATGGCAAAATTCTTATACGTTGAGCTTTGATATTTCATGTTTTGCTATTATTCATCTGACTTTCGGAGGCTTAGTGCAATTTTGAAATGATGTGTCCTCTTTGTTTAGGTCCCTGTGAACCAATGAGACCACCTAATCATGGATGGGGTTTCCCTTCCGGTCCGATGCACCCTCGAAATCCCATTCCTAGTAGACCACCTTGTGATGGTAGTCTTCCAGTGGCTGCAAGAGGTTTGTTTCTTTTCATTCACTTCATTAGTCTTCTGAAGTACTTTGCCCCTTTTATTTGTTTTTCTATTATTTCTTTGTATATCTTGGTCATTAAAAAACTGCTGTTACAGCTCCTGGCTATTGGCGACCTCGATGAGCAATTTAGCATAGCCATTTGTTAATGGCTGTAAGTAATTCCTTTTCTCTTTTTTTTTTTTTTTTTTTTTTTTTTTTTTTTTTTTTTTTTTTTTTGCTGAGCCTAATAAAAAATAGTGTATTTTGTCCTAATTGTTACTTTTCTTTGCTTACGATATGGTCAGGTTAGAATTTTTGGTCCAGATAATCCGGCTTTTTGCAAAGGATTGAGGACTCCTTGATGTGCAATAGTATTTCAAAGACGCAAGTTACAAATTAGGTCGAATGGTTGCTTGTTTCCATGTATATATAAACATGTACTGCAGTTCATTTTTTTTGCACCCATAATAGTCGATGACTTGCTGCACTGCAATCCGATACTGCCTACCATGTATCATTCATATTCATTTCTCCCCCTTGCCTACTACACCCTGCCCAAAGATTAATTAGATGTAGTGTTGCCATACAAGAAAGCCCTTTTAGGAAACTGTTAAAATTTTTGGGGCTGTTGTAATGCATGTGGTTTCTCTATATGCGGTCCGATATTTGCACAGTTGTAAAGAATTTTGTCTATAAATTAATTGCATTCAGAGGATATGCTTGAAATCTTAAGCATTACGAGTTGTTGAGTTTATAATATATTTAGCCAAGTTTTAGGATATAGCTTTAAATGGCTGTTCTGTGTAACTTTGTACTTTTTGATATTTGTGCTGGTTTGACTTGCAGAAGCCTTTGTGATCTGTGACTAATGTAAGAACTGAAACAAGGGTAAGGGTGGATCGGTTTTGTTTGCTAGAATTGAATTCTTCCTTTAGCATATTATGAGTATGCCTGGAGTTGYGTGTTTATWCTCGAAATGAGTAGAGGAAGTCGTCACCAYACTTCTTTTAGGAAGTTGCGGAACCCATTTTAAGCCTTGCCTATAATTACATAAAGYAAGGCGAAGGACTTCATGTCTGGTAGTGCACCAAAGGTTTGGATTAGGGGACAAAGGTAAGGGTGAAGTAGTGCACATCACCCCCCCACCCCCTACATCTAGCGACCTCTACTCAGTTATTACGAGTTTATTGTCTGAAAGACAACAACAAATAGTTTTTCGTTTTAAACCCTAAGCRTACAAAATTATTAGGCAGGTTGTTTAACAGAATACTATACAAATAGTGTCTAGTTTGTTGTGACATATGTTGTTAATTCTGTATTCCATGAGCCTAATGTCGGTTGTCCATAGTTATCTTAATAGGCGTGAAACACGAAATTTGCAAGTCTTTGTTAAAGCATATTATTATTGTGAGACAAGCATGCAAGCACTYGYACGAGAAATTTAAAGTTATGCCTTAAGGTTGTTTTTCATTTGAATTGTCAAATCGTTTGTTAATTAATATTACATGCAAATTACATAAAAAATCAAATTTTTAAACAAACATACAAAAGGGGGTTTAGAATTGAGACGTCGGCCTTAAATCTACCTCAAAACACGATGTCGAAGACCAAGAATGCTGCCTCGAAACCCTTAGGAACCCTTGTCGAACCTTAGAACCCTTGAAAACCTCTTAGATCTATTGCAAAAGAGCCTTTGAATGTGCTTTTATGTATTTGAATTGTGTTTGAAAGTGTTTGAGTGTTTGTGTGTGTGTGTGTGTGTGTGTGTGTGTGTGTGTGTGTGTGAGAGAGAGAGAGAGAGAGAGAGAGAGAGAGTGTTAGATGATTGAGAGAGAGAATATGCTCGTCCAAAAAAGTTTTGAAATGTATAGAAAAGCTCTTTATTTATAGGCAAGGGTCGAAATCAGCCAAAACAGGCAGTTTTTGGGCGCAATTACGCCCAAAACTGGGCGCAATTGCGCCCAGTATCGGCCTGGATTTTGGCCGATATTGCTTGCCTCCAATAGCGTGATTGTAATCGTACTTGTGATTTTATACGATTATTATTTGATATTATTGCRATTGCGTCGGATATTATTSCGATATTCGAGATTGTTTTACCTCGAATAGCGAGATTGTAATGAAATAATATCGTAATATATTTGTATAAAATGTATGCGTGATTTTATACGATCATAGTTGATATTATTGCAATTATGGATGATATTACCACGATGCTCGGGATGTTTGGCTCCCTCGGGACGCGTGTCTCGTGGCGAAAATCCCGGGATGGCCCGCTTTGCTCGTTTTTGCGTTTTTGCTTAAGAAATTCATAAATGTTAAACCATAAATCAAAAAATTATGGAAAAAATATGTAAAAAATTTTTGTGAAAAATAGGGTGTTGTGCTAAAATTTTGTGAATTTTRGAATTGTGTTCATAATTTAATTAATTATCACAAAATTAATTAAATTACTGAAAATTGCCAAAAATACTTAGAATAATTCAGAAAAATTCCGAAAAATTCTAGAATAATGTTTGAAAATTCTTAGAATAATTCAGAAAAATTCCGAAAAATTCTAGAAAAATGTTTGAAAATTAGTTAAAATTATTTGAAAATTAAAACTTATTCTTTGAGGTGCTAAATTCCCGGAATAGGTGTCTTGTGCAAGGGAATCTGCCTTTTTAGGGCCTGTTAGTGTCCTARCTCTCTCGATTTGACTTGTGTGTTGCGAGTGGTGTCTCATCATTGGCCTTTTTGGGCTAGGGACAAATGTATGTATCTACAAAAGCCCCCACTTTGGCTAAGTTTGCAGAGAGTAAAATCTCGTTAAACGAAAGCCAAAGTACTCGGTACCTGCAAAACAAATGCGTTAGTTTTACCTGCACCTGCGGTTGCATGTTGCTTGCTTGCTTGTCTCTGTTGCTAACAATTTGCTTACGTTTCCACCTATGGTTCTGATTCCACCGAGGCTCCGTGCTTCGATCATTGGGATAATTCCACCTATGGTTCTGATTCCACTGAGGATTTTCTGCTAACAGGTTGTCCGTCTCGATACTTCCGTTAGGACTTCCTGGGGAACTATTATCTCAATGTCCACTCTGATGCCTCCGTTAGGATTTCATGGGGAATTACWGTGGTGTCCGTATCAATGCCTCCATTTGGACTTCTTTGGGGAAAATGAAATGGTGTCCGTATCGATGCCTACGTTTGGACTTGGTGCTTGCTTGAACTTTTTTATCCCATCTTGGCTAGTCGTCCGGGAAGATTAACATACTGGTAATGCAGCGTTAGCCACGATCGCGTATAGCGAATGTCTTTTTGCTGGTGCGTGCTTGATCTGCCGTATCCCATCTCGGCTAGTCATCCGGGAGAACTCAAATGGAGGTAACTTCGCGTATAGCAACGATTGCATATAGCAATGTCTTTTTGCTGATGYGTACTTGATCTGCTGTATCCCATTACGGCCAGTCGTTCGGGAGAACTCAAATGGAGGTAACGTCGCGTATAGCTACGATTGCGTATAGCAATGTCTTTTTGTAAATTCTTGCATTGCGTGTACACAATCGGGCTAACGCTTTGCTTTTGTGAGGATGATACGATTTCGACTGGGGAATGTGTGCTTTGACTTTGTTCTGCTTTCGACCTTCACTTGATCGTGGCTATTGCTTCGTTGTGACTTTGCATTCGCTTACGACTTGTCGTAGCTTTGTAGGTGTATTTTTGTAGCAATTCGATGACCTTCTTGACATCCTCGTTGTATATAGAATTTGTGAGTGGAATTGTGTATTCCGTTAGCCATGTACGTTCACTGGGGAGAAGAAGTGCTCTTTCTCGCCCTTTAGTTGCTTGCCTATTGTTCCTATTGCTAGAAAATTGTGCATTTTAGTCATTGTGCTTGAACCCAGCTGAGGTGAGTTTCACTGCCTTCACTTGTATGTTTTCATTGAATGCTTTGTGACATTAACCACATTTTGCTGCAGGTGGAGTGGCGCCCATGGAGGCGAGTGGGGGCACGACTGAACTTTCCAAGAGGCGATGTTTTTTCTGGGGACCTCAAGGGCCTGTCTGGTACCTTGGGGAGCGTGTACTRAGGCAGCATAGCCTTTCTAAGCCTGTAGTGCCTCAAGATCCTCTAGTCACCATGATGGATGAGGAGTTGTTGGTCATCACGTTGTCCAACGACTTGAGTCATGGCGAGGCGGTGGAGTACCATCTCCTGCTCGGTGACAGGGGTCAAGACGCTATGCGCGTTTTGTGGAGGAGCGACTAGCCCCCCGAGTGAGCTAGTTGCTGAGGTATGACTCTTGCTTATCCACACTGTTGAGTTCCCTAGTGTTTTGAGTGATGACAAACAGTTGCAAGAACAGGTACATTGGTCTGATGAATATAGCTGGTCTGAACAGCTGAGATACTGTTCTTGGTCACTTGAAAGAGAGTGACATGTATGCTAACAAATTATATTGTGAAAATTGCTATATGTGTTTGGCATACAGGAATTCCAACTAAGCAGACAGTCCTTCGAGGAAAACTCGAGAAGATCAAGCTTATATTGAAGATCAAGGAAGCTTCGAGAAGTTGAAGAACATTGAAGATTAGTTCTAGGATTA
>SNQN01005649.1:20345-43087 GCA_008642245.1 Bassia scoparia | reverse complement strand
CACTCAAATTCAAGCTATTCAAATCATCAGAGATCACGATTAATGTTCGAATAATTATACTGACCACTACCGTCAAATTATAAAAAATGAAGAAAGAAATAATACAAATCATGAATCATCAGTGGCATTAAGATCAATAAGACGAATTCCAGTAAGATTGTAACGAATTAACAACGACACAGAGACAAAAAACGCGTCCAAATTACAACCGAATAGCCGAATAAAACACAATCATTAAAATCACATCAAACTCAATAAACAACGACGAATAAGGATTCACCTGACGAAGGATAATATCATTTGAATAAAGGGAAGAAATTGACGAAGACGAACCAAACTGACTCATCGGGACAGAAATCGCACACGAATAGCAGAGTTGTAAATGAAAAAAACGCGGCGAAACGATCGAGAGCGACAAGAGATCTGCCGGAGAACAGGTATTTCTCCGAAGGTCAAGCGGCGGTAGCACGTAAAACGGAAAAACCTACCGGCGGTAGAGAGAGAGAAGTGAAGGCGTGCCCGTAACAGGAGAGAAAAAGAGTCGCGGAATGAGAGGGAAGTAAGGAGGCCTTTGATGCAGAGAAGAGGAGTGGCATAAGGCGAATTTATAGGGAGAGAAGAATGAGTGAGTCATATTCGTTGATTGGTGGAAAGAGAGAAGAAGGGGAAGTGGTTACGTGATGCAGGAGAGTTGTGTTTAAAATTAACTTAATGAGTAACTTCTGTTTTTAGTTTGAATGGCTAAAATTACGGCAATAAATGTATGTTTATGCTAAGTGGATTTTATGACTTCCTCTACCGGTTTAGATGATCCCACTTTGTGTTTGTGTGTTTTGAGGCAAAATATTGGTCGTAATGATTAGTGAGAGATTGATATTAATAAAGATCTGGAGAAGAGATAGAGAGAAAGAGATGTGACAACCCAAAAAAGTAGAAATAAGTGGATATATATAACTAGTGGCCTCAGTCTTGAAAGGGGAAGAAAATGCAAAGTGGAACAAATACACTAGCAATTCCTAAAATAGAAAACTACTGGGTTATCTAATAAAACAGAAGGAAGTATTTCACTTATGAGTATGGATGATGTCGAATTTCTGATTAGCTGGAAAAAGAATGACATGCTGACATCAAACCTCCCGATAGTCTACCCATTACTGTAACAGTTATTAAATATATCTCTATAATAAGCCAATGGGAGCTATGTGTCCTATGAATTACAATACATCACCTCTTAAGATGAGATTTTAAAAAATAATTCATCAACACAATCTTAAAATGAAAACTTAAGTCTATTAATGCATGCAAATATTAGGAATAGAATTGTAATAGTTTACAAAAGAAAGTAAGTCATTAATTATCGAATCAATTAAATCAAAACTGTATTGCATAATTTTAAATTACCAATTATGCCTAAATATAAATATCAACGTTAATTAACATTTAACTCCATTGTCGTAATTCAATCAAAAACAATGAATCTTAACAAAGTTAATCGCACATATCTCTAACAAAGTGAAGACGAACAATGATGTCCCATTTGAAAATTTTATATCTTAATGTATCAATGATTTACACAACAAACCTATAAGTATTCAAAAAAATGTATTGAACAGTTTATAACTTTTTCAAATCAATTAAACTCTAATTGATTAAATCAAGTATAATGCAAAACGAATGATCAAATCTTTTCTTAGTAACTTTGATGATTCAAACAATCATCTACATATCCCTGAAATACAGTGAATTAATTGTATATCTATAATTTACTAATTTTTCATTTATAAACCATTTGTTGTAAGTTGAGTTGATATATACCGAAAATTCCAATTTCAGCTCTATCATTAACGCTCAATCACTCTCTTTCCAATTCTCTCCTAATCTAGGTTCACAACATTAAAAAGACTTCAGTCATTGTAGAAAAACTTCAGACATTAATGGGTTGGTTTAAATTAGCGTAGACTCTATCTTATGTTCCTAAGTGGTAGTCTTTTAGTTTAATGAGAAATTTCAATTTTATAATATTTGTACTTCCGTACAAAGATTTTCATCATCAAATTCGATCAATCTGTGTTTACGATATTGATTCTATTTATAATATTAATAGTTTCCTAATTAGTTAACGTTATTAGTATTTAAGTTGTGAGAAACAATAGTGATCATCATCCGCCAAAATAAGTAAAACAATCAATAAAACAATTTAAAAAAGGAAAAATTAACAGTATAATCCAACCTTCATGGTCCGTTCCAGAAATAACCGACCTATTCGATTATCCAGAAATATTCTCAAAACTTTGGGGCTATCTCCAAAAATGCAACCTAACCGTTAGGAGGAGGGACCTATGAACAGGTTATTGCCACAGTCGCTTATGATTGGAATGTAATAAAGTTAAAATCTTAATAACTATAACTAAATATAATGGACATAAACAATTACATCTATACCCTTACCACTCACCTACAACCACTCCACTACATCACACCCTTGCCACGTCACCCTCACAGAACCACCAATACAAAGCCAACCCCACCCAAAGTTCGCACTACCACTCTCCTCATTTCACCGTCACACACTGATCCAACCCTCAATCACAACACACCAAAAACTACCATCGCAAACCACGCCTACACCACACAACCCGACACCACAACATCACCACATCCTCATCACCTCAATCCACCATCGGACAAACCTTCAAACCACAACCCTCACAACCCCCACAACCATCACCAACGACTACGAACAACCCCCCATTCAGGTTTGCTGCAATTGCTGCCATCTGCAAACCTCGCGATTTGAAGGGGAACCATCCTTGTCACAACAACTCTGTAATCCAAGTAAGAGAATATCCAAAATGCAGACCACTGTTACAAAGAAAGAACCAATAATCTAATGGGCTCGAAAATCTCAGTCTTTCAAACTTGGTAAGTAAACCATGTATGTGGTGGGATGAATCAGAGCTCTGTTTCTTACTGATTCGATAGGCTTTGACATTGTTGGGAAGAAGAACAGAAGGGTTGTGAATAAAGTTAAGAAAAGGAGCGTTAATATATATGGAAAAGAGAGGAAGAGAGAGGATGAAGAGGAGAAAGAGGAGAGTGAGATTTAATGGCTTTGAACTTAAAAAAAAAAAGGAAAAAAAATAAAGATCTAATTTTAACTCTGTTGTACAGGTTGCAAGATCATGTTGGTACTTTTTGGATAGATACAACTATAAAGGGTGGATTATTTAGGTGATAATGAAAGGTCGGTTTATTTTTTGGACAGATCACTGAAGTTGGATATAACTGTAAATTTGTTCCGTTTAAAAAAACCATTTAAACTGATGGTAAATAGGCAAAAATCATACTAATTTATAATCTTATTAATTTTTCTATACATGTCACTGCTACTCATCGCGGCAAAAAACACTATTACTTTACATCAAGTTGTAATTCCACTAATCCAAAAGATCACTAACCTATATTAGGGATGATCAGTATACCCTGGTCAACTCAAGTTTTTCCAAAAGAAATTACTTACTCTCGCGCTGTAAACGTATTTGTGAGTTGGAAAAAACTATGAAATGTTAGCTAAAGAAGATTAGTGTGTTTTGTTGTCCTAATGATAGAAATTAGATTATTTATATAGGGTGTTCCGTACATTAACCGAAATCAACTGAACTGATATTACTTGTAATACGATTAACTAGGAGTAATATTGTGAGAGTAAATGGGAGTGGTCCGAGATATTATGATATTTTCTTAAGAGCAATGTCCCAAAATTTGTTATGGTATCATATGTTTAAACGCATGTATCAGTATAATGGACTTTGAGTCCTAGAGGTGATGTCATTGGCCGGGGCGGACTTAGCTGAATATTAGGCCTGAAGCGGGCCGCCGTGGGCTGGATTGGGCCTAAACTGTTGACGCAATCCCGAAAAAAATGGAGCGGTGCTTTTCGGGCCGAGGGTATAATAAACACCTCAAATGTGAAAAAGTCACAATCCAAAGCCCGAACAATACTTTGGGAAATCGGGTCGGACCCGACCCTCGCTCCGATTTCGGGTCGAAAAAACGTACCCAAAACCCGCAAAAAAACAATCGGTGCCGGCCAACTATACGTGAAGTCCCTGGTATGTATATCATTGTTATTTGTATATTTCATCACTTACATCCAAAAGCCCAACTCACAACGACTTGTTGTTTTAATTGATGACGTCTTCTCTTGATCAATCTAATAATATGATAGCAGCTCTCTGATGTTCAGTCATTCGAATTCTTTCAACGTCATTTATATCTTTTGTTTGTGTCTGTTTTCTTGTTTAGCAATAGGAAGCATAATATTAAGATAAAATGAAAAAATAATGTAACAATACAATAAAAGAAATCCGACCACGTGATACGTAATGCAACAAGACAAGAAGAAACAAGTAAAGATTTAGATTGTAATGAGTGTTAATTTGTAGATGAATTTGTCGTACCTCCCCGCTCTGTTACTTACAACCATTTCAATTTTGCAACGGGTTTTCAAGACACATACTTGGGGCTACTAAAAACTGAATTGTATGTAGAAAATATAAAAAATTGATATCAATAAACTAGTACATTAGAGTCGAATCTATCAACATCTCACTTGATATAGATTACATTATAAATTGCGAAAAAAATTGGTCAATAGTTGTACTATGTACTTGACTCCCGCAAAAAGAAGAATGGGCAAGTAGAAGAGAATAGGGGAGTAACATTTGCACTATTATAGGCACATATGAAAAATCTAAAAAAATAGTTGAAATAAATTGATTTGTTGAATATAATAAATTGTATGGGTTAAGATTATTAAAATATAGTTAAGAGTAATTTATTGAGTGTAGTTGAAGATAAATTAGAAATGGTGCACAATTAATATGTATTTGTAGGTAAAATTCAATCTGTATTTTGTGGTGGAAGATTAATCTAAAACATAGTTTAAAGATAATTATATTGGATTGGAGAGTGTCAAAATATGGGAAAGATTATTATATTGTGGTTATAGATTAATTAGTTGGTTAAAATCATAAGCTAAACAACCAATCAATTAAGCTAAACAAACCTGACGACACAAAAGAGCTGTAACTGAACCATAAGTTGAAGTAAACAGACCCCTAAGATAATTAGGAATGGCTTAGTCTAATTAGAATAGCAACAGCCTTTAATGCATCTCGATGCGTGCAATTTTGCTGCATACAAAAATGTCTAGAACTTTGACCTTCTGTCTTTTTTGGTCGAAGTAATTTTTGTGACATTTTTCAATTTATATATATATATGAAGAAAATTTTTGTCATTGTGAACAATGCAAAGATCTAATTGGTAAGAAAAAACAGAGTTTTTCTCACTTTCTCTTTTATGACCTATTTTCATTGCAAATTGTGTTAAGCAATATTAATTTATTAATATAAACAATAAAATTCATTGTTGTCATGTTTGTTTCTATTAGAAATTTTGTTAAAATGCTGATTTTTTCTGAAATAAAAGATTACGCACAACAAATTTTCTGACAAATGCCCTTAAAAATTCTTAACAAATTAACTTTATGTTCTTGCATAACTTATATTTGTGTGATTCTTGTTGAAATTTATTCGAAATAATGTGAGTCCATTAATTAACTCATGAATAATGCCATAATTGATAACATGCCTAAGTAAAAATAGAGGTCATCAACTTCCCTGAATTTTCTTGTTGA
The DNA here is from genome assembly GCA_008642245.1 of Bassia scoparia. Classification (NCBI taxonomy): domain Eukaryota; kingdom Viridiplantae; phylum Streptophyta; class Magnoliopsida; order Caryophyllales; family Amaranthaceae; genus Bassia; species Bassia scoparia. Next base: position 37,388 of record SNQN01005649.1, on the reverse strand, counting down.
AATGTGATGCATAGATGTCGCATTGGAGTCCCTATCAAAGCTGTTGCAAATGGATGTGACAATAGGAGATGCTGTAATTCTCCAGTTTGAGGTGTAATTGATGTGAGACTTTTGCGCAATGTTTGTCGTGGTGCAATTTTTTAAATGGTGCATTGGAATTGTGTATAGGATTAAAATTTATTGTGCAACTTATATTACAATTTGTGCTTAATATGTAATTTTCTTAGATATGTATGATAAATAGTTCCCTTAATTGCGTAATTAACTTGAATTTTTAGTTGTTGTTTTTTAGACAATTCTTGAATTTTCGTTAAAATATTCAAGTGGTTATTGATTTTGAGCTCAAAGAGGAGATAGCGTGATAATGTAGGGGACACCACCGGCACCATTCGCTTCCCTGTGTAATAGATTTCGCACACCCGATGCGTGTTTTGTTATGTAAATTGTCAAAAATGCTAAAAATGAATTCCTCAAGTTATGAAATTAATTTTGAGCATTTTTTTCAAATTTTTGATAGTGATAATCGTGTTTTTTTTTCTTGGCTATATTAATAGCTCATGTTATAACAAAAATTAAATATTATTGTAACTTACTTTTATTGTTGCACGCGATACAATGCTTGTTACGTAAATTTCAAAAATAACTTTAAAGATGAAAAATGTTCAAGTTAGGAAATAGTGTAGTATTTTCAATTTTATATTTTATATTTTTCTATTTTTTTGTTAATTTTGCGTCATTTATTTAAAAAAAAATAAATTATAGAACTTACTTTTTATTCATATGGTGTTTGGAAATTTTAGTGGATATCAGCTTTTTCATATCAGAAAGGGTCAGTATTTGGTCAATTTAGTATTAATTGACATAGATTTAGGCAATATTTAATTGTTTTTTAGTGAAAATTTATGCATTATCCGTATACCCTTCATGAAGGGTAAGTAGTATTGCAGAGTGAATACCATCTCTCCCCCTTCCTTATATAATAGAGATGATTGGTTGTTGGTGTTTATCCTGTTAATTTTCGTTTCAAAGCACTTAGTACCATTTACTCCCATATAAATAAAATTAAAATAACTAATAAAATTAAAGTGCGACATTCGCAGTGCATTTGTCTATAATGTCTAAAACGCAGCATGTGATAATATATTTTTACATGGGACGTTCGAAAAATAAAGCCAAAAAGTGCCAGGCCCGACCCGGGGAGCCGAAAAGTGCGATCGTCAGGGCCTCACGACAAAAGGGGCCCAAAAGTTAAATAAAACACTGTACATTTTCTAGTGTAATCTGGCTTTAATTGCTGTTTTGACTAGACCCAAGGATCATTCCTTTAACATGTATAAAATCAAATGTTACTGTTTGACAAAGTGACAAAGCGCGTTATGTAAATATGTTTATTTACTTAACTACTATTAATTATTTCCTGTCAATTATTATACAAACGACAAAACTCCCACTCTGCACTTCTCCGATTCCCAGCAAAACTTCCCAAAATACAAAAAAATCAAATTCCACTTATATCGCTGCAAAATGGTCAACCGTCATCAATCCAAATAAAAATTTTAATTTATCACTTAGTAATTAGTTGTTTCGGATGTGTCGCGCATGAAACGACTTACTGATCAATCTTTGAGGCCAATGAAACAGTGATTGTTGATTTAATTATAAATGATTTGTATCACAGAAATGCTAGAGAAATCGCTGTGTATGATTTTTAGGAGAAAAATAATTTTTTTATATCAATACTTGCAAATTTTATTGAATCGTGTATTGAGATAGTTATAATCAAAATATGTTATTTTTTGTCTATATTTAAATTTATTGAAAAATAATTGACTTATGTAAGGGGTCCTTTTCTCACTTAGCCCTAGGCCCATAATTGTCCAGAACGAGCGAATAGGCGCCCCTATATGGGCTGCCTCGAAATAGTCCCAAGACCATGTAAAGGCGCCCCCTCCTGGTTTGGCCGCCTATTTCAAGAGCCCAATCCGAAAAAAAAATATTTGCAGCTATTGCAGGATCATTTCGAAATAACACTGATAAAATGTGAACTGCTATATTTAAGTCGTTTTTGGATTCAAATAACAATCCCAAAAAAATATCACTCTTTAACCATTAGTGACGATAAATAATATAGATTTTTAAATAATAACAAGATAAGGAGATACTGATTGTTATCTGAATACAATATTTTTATATGCTTATAGCTTAGTTTATACGGATCATAAAATTTGTATTGTAAACCTATTACTCCTCCGTTTAGGTTGTTTTTACGTTTCTTTTTTGGTGCCTTTTATCTTTATAGTATTTTTTTTATGACCTTTAATTTTTACCCATTAATGTTACTTTATCCTAAATAATAATAGCAGCCCCATACTTGATTAGTATCATTTTTTCCACCTTCCAAACATCTCATCCCGCTCATTATTTAAATATAAAAAGATTTACCGACTTTAATTATTGCAGCACTTCCAGGAAATTAAAAGAAATTAATACAATTTCCAAGGTAATATACATAATTTCATCCAAACATACAATCCTATGACGTGCAATTCACAAAACTAAAAAAACAAATTAGAACGGGGGGATATAGCTAGTAAACAGAAACCATTAAAATATGATTTTTTTAAAATTCTTTGACATATAACTATAGAACAAGAATATAACCATACAAGACCATAATTTCTATATATAATAAAATCCCTCTAAAAATTAGTTTTTAAATACACCCCACACACACATCACGACACACCACCACAACCATCACACAACACACACAACCCACACACACACACACACACACAACACACACACACACACACATCACACAGACACACACCACGACACACGACACAACACACACACACACACACACACACACACACGACAACCCACATACACACAAAAGAATATAATATAATATAATTATAGATATTTAGCATACCCCTGGTTGCCTGAGGACCATATTTGAACCACCGATGCCCGTGCGACGGAGAGTGGATTCTTGGCTCACAATAAGCTCATGCAGATTCATTTTGACCACATGCATGCCTATTTCTGCGCTCCGAAATGTATACACTTTAGGTTTCCCGATTGGTTTGTAGACCTAATAACTTTATGTCTCTTTAATATTTCGACGACGCTACATATTTGGTATGTACTACTTCACAAAGTTATGCTTATTTTTTTTTTATTCCTGTTGATTCTACATTCAACTCCCCCTTTAGAAACAATTTACTTTTTTTGTCTATTACTATTTCATTATGTTTTTCCGTTACCATTTCATTTAAATGAAATAATAGTTGACTCCAATGGGGCACAGAAACTCCCAAACACTTAGTGAGATATTTCCTCCGTAAGAAGATTCATACCTGATATTTTAATCGTTAGGAAACCATGCTACTCGATCGAACAGCGCTCCGCCTTAGCGCACGTTATCGGTTTTGAAAATCATAATATCGATCCCAAGATTATTGGGGTGGACATGTGATATTGGAATTTTCCTCGATTACCCCATTCAAACTTTTAGAGCAATCGTGGACACTCTCGGTGTTTTGACAAAGCTCGGAATTATCTTCAATCTTATTACGCCCTTATTGCACCAGCACGGCAAGAGAAAAGCCTTCTTGGGACTACCTACTGCCCTTTCTAGTCACTCATTCTCCTGGATAGTTATCGGTGACATAACATCAATCTAATCCATCGACAAAAAGAGGCAAACCTCACTTCTTCCAAGCCATGCTCGCCGCCTAAATTCTTTTGTATCCGCCACTGATTCATTGAGACCTCTACCAGGCAAAATCTCATGGAAATTAATAGGGCCACACTTTAATCTATGAACGTTAGATCGTGTTTGGCGAACCATTTAAGCACCTAGTACCTCGTGCTTCTCTCACATGATGAGCACTTTCACCCGATCATTGTCCTGTGAATCTCTCTTACTCCACATATTGTTACCTCCTTCTTTCTAATTCGTTTCAAAATACCTGGACCTAGCTAAAGAGCGGAATACATTGTCAACGACACTGGTTCATCGTATAGGCCTTCGTTCTTTTGTTATCAAAAACAACTACAATGTACAAAATTTTCGCTTAAAGATTGAAACTTCGTAATATGGTAGTTCGAGGAATCAACTCAGTCTTAATCATGAAAATCTAAATCTAGAATCGCAGGTTCAACAGAACCTTTTAACAATCCATGGTGACAACCTGTCATCGCCCTACTAATCAACTAGCGAAAAATTCTTAACTTTGGTCCAAAGAAGTATTCGTGGGTAAGTTTGCTCGTCGGTCGTGCCTTACCTCAAAGGAGACCGCAATTTCGAATTTTTTCATAATTATGCAAGAAAAGAACTGAACGCAAGTCAGATCTTCGTCTTCAAAAGAAGTACACAAGGGTTACTTCCCCGGTGATCTACGGACTATGTTCAGTCAACAATGCTAAAAGTCTGAGCGTTTCCTCACCTCGTACTTTGATCTTAGCTGGATCAACCCGGCATGACACGAGAAGATAACCTGCCTAATCCCCGAACGGAGCGAAATCAACAATTCTTTGATATGGTGCCCATACAAAGCTCCTGTTTCAGGCTATGGACCAAGTCTCCGGCATATGGTCATATCATCAGCAATGATTACTAAATCCAGAACATGGATTTTCTTCCATGGGCACACATGTACGTCAACTAAACATACTACATACATCTAACCCGAAGATCCTCAAGCCTTCTCGACTGCTCACTACCGTGCGCCGATTAGTCCCTCTGTACATTACGGTCTACAATAGCTCTAAATCCTTGTTAACCTGCTCACCCCTACACTAGCGAGAATCATGGCCCTCTAACCAAGTCCCTTGCCCCTAATAGAGCTAACAAGATAACATACTATTGGGTCCCGAAGTCTCAATCTCTTAAAAACACAAACACACAGGGGTGGGCTGCTCTAAAGTAGACATTGGAAAAGCTTATGATCGCCTCGAAGGGATTTCTGGCTACTTAATCCATCATTTGGTCACTGACACTTGGATCACGTGATTCAAGCATCTGTCACCAACAGTTAGCTACTCCCCATCCATTTAAGAACTCTACCACCACACCTCAATCACTTGACCTTCCGAGGCCTACGCCAGGTGACCTCGCTTCCATACCAGCCCTTCATTTAATGTAGAAAATCCCCTCCCGTAGTTTACTCCGGCTCCAAACTATTACCCAACATCAGTAGTGGGTCAATCCTCTGTCTTCGCTCGCCTTTGCCATGCCTTCTTTTGCAGATGATAGCTATTATTCTGTTAAGGCCACTACAACTTCTTTTCTATAACGAATATACTTCCTTTGCCGATATTTCTCCAGTTATCACACTCACAAATCTTCTATTGTTTTTCCAAATTAGTCCCAACCGACTAAACCGTCTTCAGTTACTTCAATAGACCCCAAAGGTTTCTGGGGAGAATCATAGGAGTGTCTCGATAGAAGGTTCCAAAAAGGCTTCCTCCATTTCCTAATAAAAAACGCAGAAAACATAAATAATTGGAACACGAAATTCAACCTCTACAGCGGTAAAAACGTGTTATACAGAGTCAACGTCGGCTACCTTCATCGTATGACTACTACTAACTCCGGCCAAGTTTGTCAGCAATTTGATTCCGTTCAACGCAATTTCTTTTCTGGAAACAATGTCCGCAAAAAATACCAGTCCCGCTATCTCTTGGTCATACTTGTACCCCGAAATCTCAAGGGGGTTTAGGTCTCAGGAAAATCACGACGGTGAACCAGCTTTTCTCTGTAAATAGGGAACATTCTCTCCGACATAAGAACTGTGGTCCAATCAGTTCATACGAAAATCCCATACCAAGAGTTTTAATCAAAAACCCAGCAGGGATTCGCGATTGGAAACAAATCTTGTAGCATCCGACCGCTTCTTCGAAGGGGTGCGATGAAACTGGGAATGGCACGACATCTATTTGCTTGACAATTGGGTTGTCGCTTCCAATCCCTTACTTACCCTAATTATCGGACTTCTACTTCGTTTCTAACATTGACCTCACCAGTAGACCAATGTCTTTTACCAGATAATTCCGGAAGTCGCTTTCCTCCTACCTTAGTACCCGTCCATGTCATCCCACATTTGGGATTCCTATCCCTCTACCCAACCCTGATAGCCTGGTTGGGGATACAAAGAACCGGGGCTTTTCCAATAAGTCCGCAACTTGGTTAGCCCATGGTCTAGATCTTCCTTCTCCTGAATCAAATGGACTGGCAATACCTATTGCCCCGAAACGTCAACATTCCTGTGGCACTACTCAGCAATAGTATCCTCCCAGGATGCTCTCCTCCCGCATGCTTAGATGTCCCTGGTGTCAAGCTTTGTCCTCTGCTTCCCCCGAATCCCATACCCATCGTCTCCATTCCATTCTTTCACCTTGTGGCCCCATCCCGGAGTTCTCCATTGGTTGTTTTCTCCTCCCGTTGTTGGCTACCTTACGACGTACCTCCATCTCCAATCTACTGCACGACTGAGTAAATTTAATCTATTTACTTTGTAGTATGGAATAACGCAATGCACGATCTTTTCATTCACGACTTTATTCCCTCTCGCCCCACCTTTTCCGTCTTCTACTTGTTTCACGGAATGGTCCTAGACTTTCTGTAGATCCCTTCTGTCCTCTCCTCCTCCCCCTTCTGCCTCCCCAATTACGGTAAAACCTAAATTTTGACCGGCTCGCCAACAATCAACAGGCCCAGCGGGAGTCCTTATTCGCGACCATCATGGTATCCCTGCGGCCGTTCCTTATCGTTTGGATCCACTTCTCTATGGCGAGGCATGGCACTTCGCAATGGTTTTTACTTGCGACTAGTCTGGCGTCGCCACCTTATGTTGAAGTGATAACTTAACGGTTAATGAGTGGAGATTGAATTAGATATGTGTTTGTTTGGCACTTTGATTACTGTATGGTTTGTGTGATCTGAATTCTAGATGAAATTAATTTACTTTTCTTTTTCACGGTTGAAGTAGAATTAGAATGCGTTTTAGCGTAGTACTAGTGGTTTCTTAGTCATGATAACTTATGAATTATGAATTTACCATCTAGTTCAGTGGAAACTAAACTGAAATGATTTCTTTCCTGCTGCACTTAAGTTTCTGATTGAAGTGATTGTAGTAAGTAGTAACTTGATAGTGTGTGATCTTAGTTCAAGTTTTACCCTCTTCATTTTCCATTTCAGTCTAACTGGTATGCGTTTTAGTTTTAGTAACTTGATGGTATGATTGTAYTAAGTAGTAACCGGTTTGATCGCATATGGTTGAGTTCTTATTTTGTTTGTCACTTGAGAGCGGGTTATTGCTTAACAGTTTCTTTTGCGTGGCAATTGTTTGAAGCAAATGTATTGATGGATTGAATCTGGTCTTAATCTTGTACTCCACTTTTTTCGGTTTTGTACTCTATTGCTAATCCAGAAAGATGCTTTTGATTTAAAGTGTGTTTTTGCATTGTTGATGTTGCAACTTGTTCTGATTTCAATAATTTTATTTTGTCTATCAACTTGTATAYACTCACAAGTCATAATCCTTCCATAGTTTACTAAGTTTTGCTAACTTATTGCTGTAGTTGCTAGATCTTTATGATTATACTTACTTCCCATGTTCTAAACTGRTGCAATCATCAACTAAATTGACATAAATTTTTATGAAAGRGGAGAGAAACAGGGAAGGCACTTATACCCATGTAATTAAATAGATGAAGTAATAAACTTATGGATTTTTCTTCATATACCCCTAAGGTATTGCATGATTGCTCAAATATTCCTAAATTTTTCAAAACGTTTCATATACCCCTAAYCTTTGGGGTATATGAGTTAATCCTTATTTTTTTGAATATTTACATCATTATTTCATTACTCCCACTTGTATCCTACTTTGTTTCTCTCAAGTCTATCACAGGAAAAAAATAATGTAATTTTTCTTTTGTTTTCATGGAATTTTAATCGTTTGAATTGATTTTCTTCGTAGTTTAAATGTATGGAATCATTATATTTTCTTCCATTGATTTTTTGGGTGATAAGGTTAAAAGTAAGTAAAGTGGAGTATAATGGAAAAACCGAAAAAATAAAATAATGTTATATAGGTTCGAAAAATGGTGGTTTTCTCAAATACCCATCCAAATGAGTGACACTTTGGACAAAAATATCAAAGTTCTGAGGTATATGAAGCGTMTTGAAAAGTTCAYGGAATCAGGGGTATATGAACCATTACGCAATACCTCAAGGGTATATGAGGAAAAATCCCATAAACTAATTGATATGTGGGATGGTGGAATCATATTAATAATTTTAAATTGGCTTGGTTGCAAATAATGCGACTTTTCTTTCAAAGGGAAATCAATCAATCAAAGCCTTGGTCTCGTAATCGGGGTTGGTTACATGAACCAAAAGTGGTTATCTWAAAAGGGAAATGATTTAACTAAAAAGAAAGAGAGATAAGTATGATTGTTGAAAATGGTATGCATATGCTCTTGTTTAAACTCGTTCATGCTCCTTTTAATGCTGTTTGAAGTATCAAATCTTTTTTTTAACTTTCAATTTTTAAAGTATGTGCAAACTGCACGCTATATGTAGCACGTATATGTAGCAATGAGAAGGAATCACTCTTGGATAAATTCACGTTATAAGGGGAAAAGATAAAGAGATTGAAAGAAGGGTGGTGTAACTTGTAGGAGTGGGCCATGGGCCCACATCGGGACGACCACGTGCCAAGCCCGTGGGCCTCACCTAGCGAATCGTGCCATTTTTTCAAAGGTACGTTTGTTGCCATGTTCGGACTTGTGCCAAGTTTTAAAATCAAGCATGTGTTCACCCACGTGCCTACTATAAATTTATAATTCTTTTATATTTTATGTATTTCTCTCTAAAAGGTGCGCCCTTGTGCGGGGCGACCCACGTCTCGGTTGGGCTCTGCCAATTTTAAAAATGTTGTCCACAGCCCGTCTATGGCCTTATCATGCCTCTCGTGTCTGTGCCGACAACGGGCTCGTGTTGGCCTTGCTCAGCCCGTGCCAGCCCAACCCTGCCCAATTCTAGGTATGATGTGAGAGATAGAACTAACAGTCTGATAGAGAGAAATGACACATCCTAAAAAGGAAAAGAAACATTTTGCACATAATGTGAAATTCCTAATAGAGAAATCTATGCGCTTAATTTGAAATGGAGAGTATAGCAAATGGATACATACTAAGAGTGTTTAGTTATGCTTATTAACAAACCTTCACAGCATTTTTTGTCTATTTTTGTGATGTCAACCTTGCTTAGGAAGTAAGGCTAAGATATTTGTTTACATGCTTTTGATGTGTAATTAGTTACAAATGGTTTTGAGGCTTAAGCAGGCTGCTTGTCAGTTTGTACCCATTAATATTTGTTTTGACTGGCATTCAGTTTAGAAAGTCCATATGTATTAATCTACATTTAATAGGTGTCATAGTCTCTTGCTCTCATTGTTACATATCTTTATTAAATTCATAGGACACAGAGAGTACAAGCTTTAGAAGAGTATTGAATGCTGCTGCTACTGAAGTAAAAACTGTTTATATACAACTTTGAATGAAGCCTGGGCTACACCTGGTTCTTTATTATTGACGTTTTCCTTGAAAGCTTCAGGATAGGGCATCACACTCGACAGTACCTAAACCATCTAGTGATTGTGCATTGGATGAAAAAGCTTATAGACGGTGCTTAAGTTTGCATAATCATTGTTATGCTCTTTTAACTGAAGACGTCGATTTTTCTAAGAAAGCATACTTTATGACTCCCGATTACCTTAAAATGATTGGGAGAAGATCGATTTTTTGCGTAGTGTCTGAGATGGGAGGTATAACTTTTTATTCACATAAGTATGTAAGCTTTTTTTATCTGTTTTCATTTGCCCAAACATGGTGTGCTCTCTTTATTTTTGAATCACTTGTGAATTATTTCCCATTACATTTTAGAGTTTTTGATATTTGTTATTTAATTATGACTTGCATGTATTTGTTTTGCTTATTGTCAGCTCTACAGTTTTTGCTAATGCGATGAAGTAAGAAAATTTCTATGTCATCTCATCTTTTGAATCTCCTATAGTCCCGTACTCCATGTCACATAAACTATAGTTATTGCTTTTGATAGTATTCCGTGCAACTTACCCAATAATCTTTCTTTAAAAATGTGCTATAGTTACTGAAATTATTGTGTAGACTGTTAGCCACCTTAATTCATATATAATCTTGTAGATGTTGCCTTTATTTTGTGCTTATAACTACTAGGGATTATTGTGCTCAGCCGCATGATGAGGCAAATGCGATGGTTGTTCTTGCTTGGGCATTTAAGTAATAACATGTAACTTGATGTAATTTAAAAATATATCCTCTGTTTTATGTGTAGCAACAAAACCAAGGTTAGAGAGTAAGTACATAGTTGAGAGAGTATATATAGTGGTTTATGTAAGAAAGAGACGAGTTAGTAGTTATTTAGTAGGATGGCTAAGGTGTGGAAAAGTACTCCCTCCGGTTTTTAGTGTTCCATTCCAATTTTGTATGGTGTTTAGAGTTTGAGTAAGTTAGTAAAATAGTTGAGTAAATTAGTATTAAAGTTGAATAATTAGGTAAAAGAGTTGAGTAAGTTAGATAAAGATAAATGTGTGAATGAAAATATTTGGGAAATTATTTGTGATGTTGAATTAGGGAAAAGAGTAAGTTATGTTTAGTTCGTCTGAATTTTTCTGATCTAAAACTTTTCTTATGTGATATTTTATGGTCCGATCTGATGTGATAGAGTGCTTAAATAAGTTGATTGAACATAGCCTATTCTTAATGTTAGAGTAAATAAAATAGTGAAAATATTTTTAAATTGGTTTAACAACTATTTGAAACATCCATACATAGAAGTGGAACAACTAAATAAAAACGGTGGGTATATGCCAAATATGGGTTAAAGTGAAAGGATAACCAACAAAAGAGACTGTATAAATCAGGAAGCGTAAACTAACAAGAAAGATAGGGGGAGTACCTTACTCTGTTTTGTTTGCTGCAAGGTAATCAATTTTGAAGATATATCCTCTCAGATTTGACAAGGTTTAAGTTCTGGTTTTCTATTCTTGGTTGCTCAACGTGTTACTGATTATGAAGAATTTGCTCTGATACATACTTCATCCTTTACCATGCTAATGAGTTTTTCATCTGGTCGAGCCATTGACATCCTTGCTTTAACTCACTTGCAGATTTTGGGTACTAGTGATGCTTGGTCTAGTGTTAAGATTGAGAGCTTCTGTATAATAGGTCACATGCTTGAATCATCCTCCTGCGTTTTGTAATTTGTACTGCATTCATTTCATTTCATCTGTTTTTTTCTGCGTGTTATTTATAGTACAACTGCGTTCATTTCATTTCATCTTTTATTTTCTGCGTGTTATTTATAGTACAATTTGTACTGCGTTCATTTCATTTCATCTTTTATTTTCTGCGTGTTATTTATAGTACAATTTGTACTGCATTCATTTCATTTCATCTTTTATTTTCTGCATGTTATTTATAMTACAATGGAGTCCAGTAGTCCACACTGATAATTTCCATTAACTAGTATAGGCTCCTTGCCTCCATGGGTGCTTGTTAATAATATTATTAGTGGGCTTTTTTTTTTAGAGCTTGCTTGCTTCAGACTATAGTTCATACTTGTCCGACAAGAACATCCCACCGAGCAAAAAAATAAGATAAAATTAAGGCCTGACTAAAATCTTTCAGTGCCTCTTTATGGCAGTATGACATTATGGTCTATATTGCTGATCCTGCTAGTTGGTATATAATAGTTAGACCTGTGCTACTGAACATTATTTCCCTGTCGATCCAAACCATAACTCTAAGAACAATTGGCACCTCTACTTATGTTCCCAAACTTGACAAGTTCTCCTATCTTAAATTACAGGATGCTGATATCATGTGGTTCAGAGATCCGTTTCCACACTTCTTTCCTGATGCTGATTTTCAGATTGCGTGTGATCATTTTTCCGGTGATTCATATACTGTGCACAATAGGCCTAATGGAGGTTTTAATTATGTTAAGTCAAACAACCGGTCCATCGAGTTCTACAAGTTTTGGTATGCATCACAGGAAAATTATCCTGGATACCATGATCAGGATGTCCTGAACTTCATCAAACATGATCCATTAATCTCAGAAATTGGGCTGACAATGAGATTTTTAGATACTGCATACTTTGGTGGATTCTGTGAACCTAGCAAAGATTTGAATCTAGTAGTTACCATGCATGCCAATTGTTGTTTTGGTATCAATAGCAAGCTACACGATCTTAGGATATTGCTTCAAGACTGGAAACTATATATGTCTTTGCCCTTGAGTTTGAAGCACTCTGGGTATTCTTGGAGGGTCCCTCAGAATTGCYGGTATAACCACCATATACGGAACACTTGATCTTTGTCTATTCTTATATGGACACTGTCATATTTCTTGTTTGCGTCTCAATCACCCATAACCATTGTTGTTATCCCGTTGCAGTATAAGTGCAACCTTCCCTGCCAAGGCTCCAGCAGAAATCAAAGAAGAAGARGAAGAAGAAGAAGAGGTGGAAGAAGTAGAAGAAAGTGAAAGGTGATTTGTATACAGCATTCTTGTTTTGCTAGAGTTTAGGTATTATTGTTCGAACAATTGGCCCTCTGTTTTGAGATAACCTAGTTTTCTTCATCTTTCGAGGGAATCGTGTGCCTAATTTTTTCTTGCATCATATGGAGTGTGTTGAACTTGGCAGAGAGTAGGCGTCCTCTGTTTTTTCTTGTGTCATATGGTGTATGTTGAACTTGGGCAGAGAGTAGGTGTTATAGACAGAAACAACCGTTGTAAAGAAAATGTTATAGAGTATACGTAATGTCATTGCCAATGCAGAATTGTAAGATATTTTGTGTAGAGTACAGGTTGCAGTATTATATTTTGTTTGTTTTAGGTTTTTTTCATAATTTCTATGTCATATGCAAGTGTGTAACAGGCATGTGCATGGTGTAGGTGTGGGCAATGTGTTCACAAGGCATGAAGTCGTCTAGTGAAGTGTGGCAGTCGATACCATATAGTGCACAAGACATAGGTTTTGTAAGGGAAACTTGTGTGTTGTGGCTTCCGTACTTGTTATTTTCAAGGCTAAAAATATCTGACTAGCGGTGTTTATCGAGCTAGTCGATCCGAGCTTGGGGTGCGTCATTATCGTGCTTTGTTAGATTTCGAGTCAAGCGATCACGTAGTTGCTCGCTATATTTTAGCCCTCTTGAAACCTACATTTTTTTGAGAAATATTTGGCTATATGTTCAATTCTTTACGTTAATTTTTCATTTATAGTATATTAATTAAGTTTTAGTTAAGTGTCAATGGAAATTTGTTTTAAAAATCTCAATGTAAGATGAAAATTATTGTTTTTTCTATAAAATTGATTGAGTTTTCGAGTTTGTCGTACTCGGCTTATTCGAGTGAGTACGACAAACTCGATCGAGCATTGATCGGTCGAACACGAGTTGCTCGTGAGTTGTATCTGAATAAGCACCCTAAATCTGACAAGGAGCCATCTTTATAAACCGTACATGTGAGGTAAAATTGGGCAAAAAAGATGAGTTCAGATGATCTCTTGGAGCTAAAATTGAACTTATTAGATCATTGGAAAAAAAGTGTCCTAACCAAAGTGTATAGAAGGATTAGATAAATTTGTGTGGTTCCCTTGTTAATATAATAAGCAAACAAAAATTGGATGTAATTGAGGTGATGCGATAAATCCTGAAAAAGCACACCCTCATTTGTGCAGGATAATTTTTTTCAAGAAATCATCTGAAGTTAGAATCCAAAACTGATAATCAGTACACGAAAACTATGAATTAGGATTTTTGAGGGAAAATACCTAGGTTTGGAAAAATTTTGAAATTAAATACTAGTTTCAGATTTATTTTTACTTAAATACCAAGGTTTGAAATTTCTTTTGCTAATCAGGACCTAGTGCTCTATTTTCCGTCCAAAAATTAACGTCGTTCGTGATGAATTGATCGTTTACACCCCGCATTTTTCTTTTTCTGCTACTCCCTCATCTCACCCCTCATTCATCACTACATCTCATCTTTCTCCCTCACTCTCACCTCCCAGCCCACTGCTTTGAACCAGCCACCACCACACCACCACCCCTCTCCCTCTCTTCTCTCCTCTCTCCACCGCAACCCAACACCACCACCTGCCACAACCCATCACACCCTCCTTCTTTCCTCTTGGTCCACCACACCACCCCACTCACGCCCTAACGACGCCAACCAGAACACAACCACCTCATTCAAACCACACACCAACCACTCCTAAGTCCTAACCATGCCCAATCATTTGAACTACCTAATGAAACACCCAACCACGCTCAAATATCTCTCTCCTCGATTGTTGTTGCGCCCGCTGCTATTGTTGCGTTACGTTTCTATGTTTTTTGAAAACCAACCATTCATTTGGGGAACAATTCGAGCCAGATTGCGTTTATGGGGCTTGATTGAAACCCAACAACCAATTCGAGCAACACAAGACTCAATTTGATTTGGGAATATTCAACACCAGATTTGGGGTACAATTGATAAGTAGGCATGGTGTGTTGTTGTAGTTTCAATTTGTTCGAAAATCTGTGTTTGAATTGTGCTGGTGTTGGGTCGAGTGGTCGAATATATGTTGTGTTGTTGAGTGGCTTGAGTATATTTCTGCCATAGTTGCTTGCCATGCGTGCGGGGTAGGTGGGTGGTTTTGGCTTGTTTGTAGTAGAGCTGCTTCGTGTTGTGTCGTGGCAGGGATGCGCGAATGAGGTGTTGATGGGTCTGGGTGTTGTGTAGGGTGAATTAGAGGTGCGTGACCGGCGCGCGCGTGGTGAAGCAGTGGGAAGTCGTCAAAGAAAGAGGAAGAAAGAAAAAAACAGTGGGGCCCCACAAGTTAACAGATCTGTTAACGGTCCAAGGCACTAGATACCGATTAACAAAAGAACATTCAAACCTAGGTATATTAGTAAGTAAAATAAATCTTAAAACTAGGTATTTATTTTCAAATTTTTCCAACCTAAGGATTCTCCTCAAAAATCCTAATATAATATTTAGATAACTTAGAGAGCTAAGAAACTTTATGTAGACCTTGTGTTTTTGAACTAACTTAATTTTTACATTTGTGGAAGGAAAAATCTCCAAAAACCTAATCTCCTCCAGCCAATTCATAGTTGTCTGAGTTGATTTCATCTTTCTTATCGCCTTGTTCCCGGCCATTTTGTTGCTCTAACTCTGGAAAAAGAGGAAGGGATCATCATCATCTTACAAGAAGTTTCACCATGTAAAGCTTTGGAGACAAATTGGTCGGAAACAACCCGAAACTTTCCAAGGACCAATCCCTCATCACTCTTAAGGTGTGGAAAAATTCTAGGCAAAATCGAGCCGAGTCATCGAGACGTTGTTTTTTGGCCGAAAAACGTGGATTATCAAACATCACGAAAATGAGGTCTCCGGAAAAATTTCAGAAAAATTACCAAAAATTTTACCATAGGTTCATATGATAATATGATGAACCCAATGAAAATTTGGGGCCCAAATGAGACAATACGGAGGACTTTTAATCTGCGAACGACGAACCGACAAAACGTCAAAACGCTCGTAGAAGYCACTACGCTTGGTATTTGGGGCTGAAACTTGTCAAGAACCCATCCTTCATAACCCTCAAGTTTGGGAGAAATTCWGGGCAAAACCGAGCCCGGGTCTCCGAGATTTCTTTTTTGGCTGAAAATTTTGATTTTAATCACGAAAATGAGATCTCCGYAAAAAATWTCGTAATTTTACCATTTTTCGTAATTTTACCATGGGTTCATATGATAATATGATAAATTTAAGGTAAACTTGGGGCCATAATGWGTTCATATGGGYGACTTTTGAGTCCGCGAACGACAAAACGCTCYTATAAGGCATTACCCTTAGTATTTGGGGCCGAAACTTACCAAGAACCCATCCCTCATCACCCTCAAACTGTGGGAGAAACTTTAGGAAAAACCGAGCTAGGTCACCGAGACGTCGTTTTTTGGCTGAAAAACGTGAATTATACATTACGAAAATAAGGTTTCCGGAAAAATTTCCGAAATTTTACCATGGAATCATATGATAATCTGATGAACCCAAGGCAAACTTGGGACCCAAACGAGTCCATACGAGGGACATTTGGGTCCGCGAAAAACAAACTAACAAAATGTAAAACTCTCGTAGGAAGCACCACCAATTCGTCGATACGAGAAGCAAATTGTTGTGTGGAGGAATCAATATCTCGACATAAGCCATTGGGAATGTTCACCATTGAGGCCAATTTCGCGAGAGCATCCGCGAATTGGTTGTCTTTCCGGGGCACGCTCGGTATTTAGAGTCGAAACTTGCCAAGGACCCAATCCTCATCACCATAGAGGTGTGGGAGAAAATTCTTGCTAAAACCGTGCCTGGTCACCGAGACGTCGTTTTTTGGTCGAAAAAAAATATTATACATCAAGAAAATGAGGACTATATAAAATTTTCGAAAAAATTGTCAAAATTTTTACCATGGGTTCAGATGATAATACGATGAACCCAAAGCAAAATTGGGGCCAACATGAGTACATATGGGGGACTTTTGAGTCCGCGAACGACAAACCGACAAAACGCTCTAAGGAGACACTTCGCATGGTATTTAGGCCTGAAACTTGCCCAAGACCCATCCGTCATCACACTGAAGGTGTGAGAGAAATTCTAGGCAAATTTGAAACGGGTCTCTGAGACGTCGTTTTTTGGCCGAAAAACGTGGATTATARATCACGAAAATGAGGTCTACGAAAAATTTTCGAAAAAATTYCAGAAATTATTACCATGGGTTCATATGATAATATGATGAACCCAAGGAAAATTTGGGCCSCAAATAAGTTAATATGCAGCACTTTTGAATCCTGAAARGACAAACTGACAAAACACTCCTAGAAGGCACTAAGGTTGGTATTTGAGGCGGAAACTTTCCATGGACTAATCCTTCTT
>SNQN01005647.1:21500-43104 GCA_008642245.1 Bassia scoparia | reverse complement strand
GGGGGGGGGGAATTGCTGCCTTGGTTGCTGTTTTGATTGTTGTTGTTGTTGTGAAGTTGATCAGCTGAACTAATCTTGTTAGGTTTTGTGCAAGTTGGTGGATTAGGCTATTAGTTGGATGTATTTTGGTTTTAATTGTAAGGATGGCTGTTGGTTTTTAGGGTATTAATTGTCGAATTAGGTGGTTAATCGGATGTAATATGGATGTATTTTGGTTGTGATCCTTCACTGATGGAAGCTAATGTAATGATGTTGTTAATTATCTAATAAAAAATTATCTTTGGATTACTTCTCTGATTCAGTATTTTTTTGGGTGACTTGCATACAAACAATACATACACAAAATAGTGAAATAAAAATCCAAAAAACCAATTTGAAATGAGACAAAGTGCTTGATAAATTGAGAATCATAGTTGTCTTACAAGATTGTTTCAAATGCCTAAAATCCAAAAATACATAATCACAGTGCAACCATTGTTTCAAATGTCTAGAATCCAAAATACATCTTAGCAACATACGTACATCAAAGCTTAGTTTTAAACAAAAAAGGCCTAGCTTAATCAAATGGTTGCCTTGCTTGAGTAGTCATGTGACTGCCTAGTCGACTGAGATGCAACTTGCCTGACTAGCTTGTGTGGCTGCAGTAGGCACAGTGCTCTGAGTTCCTTGAGCTGAACTAGGCTATGAGCTCTGAGTTCCTTGAGCTGCAGTAGGCTGTGTGGTCTGAGTTCCTTGAGCTGCCTCACTTAGGTTTGCCACATGTGCTTTTTTCCTTTTCCTATTCTTTTTCTTCTCTTGGTTGACAGTGGTTGGTGTAGTTGACTTAGGCCTTCCTCCCTTTGCCTTTTCCTTCACATACTTCTCATTCTTGCATTTGTTCTTGTTGTGTCCCACTTGCCTACAATTGGAGCACTTGTTCTTCTTCTCATCCTTTGAGGTCTTCCCTTCATCAGCTTCCTTTCTCCTCTTCTTGTCACTAGGTCTATCAGGCATAACTCTAATMGGTAGTGGGAGTGGTTCTTGTTGTTTTGCCCTCTCCCATTGGCTTTGCCCTGACATTACATGAAAGGGAACTACATAGGTTGCTTTGTAAGCCTCAATGTGGTAAGCCTCATGGATATAGTCTTCATACTTCAGCCTTTTCTTCTCAATGCAAGCTAGGGCATGTGTGCATGGCACTCCTAGTAAATCCCACCTGTAACAACCACATGATTTGGTTTGCAAGTTAACCACAAAAGTATCATCATCATCATTAACCTCAAACAGCCTAATGTGCTGCTTGTGCTTCTCGGTCATCTTCACTATGGATGGCATTAATTTTCCTTTGAGGTTGACTAGTCCTTCTTTCTTAAGGCATGTCCTCTTTATCACCCATCTCTGTATCCATTCCATTAAAGTGAGAACTGGTTTTGCTCTGGCTTCTCTGATGACACTATTGAATGTTTCACAACAATTGTTCAAAAGCATGCCTGACCTGCTTTTCAAGAATGCATGTCTAGACCAACTGCTTACTAGAATATCTACCAAGTACTTATGAGCTTGCTCATTAATCATCTTTATTGCTTCCATGGCTTCATTGAACTTGGCTTGCCAATCAGAATGTTAAGTGCAATACATGGCAATTAAAGTGGAGTGAATAATTTAAACCTTAGTTAAAGTTTTATACCTTGTGTGATGCCCTAACAGCCTTCCAAAAATGTTGTTTGTAGACTTCTCCACTGAATTTGAGCTTGAAGTTTGCCCAAATGTGTCTACAACAAAACCTTGTTTCTACATTTGGGACCACCTTCTTAAATGCATCAAGTAAGCCCTATAAATTCACACAATTTGGGTTAATATTCATTTTGTAAACATGGACAACTATTAAAAAAAGTAAGCTATAGTGTACCTTCTGCCTGTTACTCATGTATGTTACAAGTTCTTCCCTTTCAAGCATGAATGTGACTGCATCAGCTACACTACCAAGGTCTTTGACAAGTAGCTCCAAGAATCAGGRCCATGTCTCTGCATTTTCCACCTRAACTATAGCCCATGCAACAGGGAAGATGTTCTTATTACGATCCTTCCTAACTGCACACAGCAACATACCAGGAAAAGGGACCCTTAAATGGTAGCCATCTACCCCTAGTTTAGGTTTGCAACTTGCCATGAAACCCTGCTTGCATGGTTGTAGACATATGTACATCCTTTGGAAAACAACTGGTGGGTTGTCAACCCCATTCACTTTCACTAGTACTTCCTGGATAATATTTCCTAAGTGTTGCAACATAGTCCCAAACTCTCTTATACTGACCAAATAAATCATATAATAAGCCCTCTGTCTTACATACCATGCTTTGTGATAATCTATCTCAACACCCAAGTCCCTTGTCACCTTTAGTCTGAAGGCCTTGATCTTTCATGTAGGATTGTCTCTCCAATCAGCTATGTACTTCTCTGATAGATATTCTGATGTCACTTTGGTATTTTTYGTTTGAAAGCCACAAGAATGGTTTATATTCATGCTCCTTATCTCCACAYTTTGCTTAACAGGCAGTTTAATACAATGAATCCTAAACCCACACTTGTTTGAATAATCACAAGTACACTCCACAAATCTACCCTTCTTCCATTCACATTCACACCTTCTCCTACAATAAGCTGTTTGCCTATTCACCCCATTGAGAGTGAAATAGAAATCATAACCCTCTTGTACAGCATGCCAACACAAAGGTTTCCTAAAAACTCTATGATCAAGAAATCTAAGACCAATAGAAAGCTCTATCTTACCTTTAAAGTCTACCTCAGTGTTGAAGACTTTATGATCAACCACCAGTTCATCATCTGAATTCTTTGGGTTGTGAATCTCTTCATCGAAATCATCTAACAGATCATCATCTTYCTCATCATCTCCATTAACATTACCTAAATCAAGCACCTTACCCTTGATACTCTGCKCAACCCCTTTCAAACTTCTCTCAATAGTGTGGTTAATCTGATCTAGTTGGGAGTCATTGTATAGGTCATCATTGTCATTGTCCTCGTCACTTAAATCCACATCATAATCAYAATCTAAGTCAGAGTCATCATCTGCAGACTCATGCTCAGAACTGTCATCCTCATCAATCACAACAGGCAGTTTTGAAGCTGGTTTGGTTTGAGCATTTGAGGCAGTCTTGGTAGGAGGTGTTAATGTGGTTGGAGTTTTTAGGTTACATGTATTTTTAGATCTGGTTTTGGAAGCTGAGGTAGATAGATTCTGTCGGTCCTTATCTCCAAGTGTGTTTTTAAAGGGTATTTGGGTGTTGGGGTTTCCAACTACCTGTAGGGCCCTTTTAATGGAAGATGAGTCACATTTGTTTAGTCCTTCACCCACAAACTCCTCTTGCATATTCCCATGGACCACATACAAGTGGTAAAAACCATCAACCTCAGGAGCATCTAGGAAAGCTGCAATATCTTTGTCGCACTTTAACTCCACCCTCCCATGCTTCAAACTACACCCACGTTTTCTAAACCAAATCCTACCTGGTTCAGTATACCCTAAAGCCTTAATCCACCCAACAATATCAAAGTAACATATTTCATCCTCATTACAATGCACCCCCCTCATATGTTGTTTTGGACTTCCTAGTCACAAAATGACCTCCATGGTACAATCTCACACTAATAGGAGTCATGAAAACACAAACGTTGTATATCACAGTGCCAATTCCGTTAAACCTGATTTTTTAAACAAAATTTTAAAAGGTATCAACAACAGCAAATATACACCAACAATGGCAATATCAAGCATGAATTACATAGTAATAACCACAATTCCAAGTTACAGAGCAAAAAACTGGGAACAACTAACACAACAAATTTGCAATTTCAACTACAAAACAGCAAGGAAACAATAATTGAAACTGATTTAATGAAAAATTAAAAGGGCTTAGAGAACATACTTGGGAAAAATTCTGTATTTCTTGCTAGCTTTCTTCGCATTCAACAAGCCTCACAAAATGACCTAATTTCACCAAAAAAAATCGATACAAAACATGAGGAATTGGAGAAGGAAAAACGAAAATTTAACAATTTTTTGAAAAATTAAAACACAAAAAAAAAGAGGGGAACTCACCAGAGCATTGGATTCATGGCAATCCACGAGGAAGACAAAGAGGAGTAGAGGACAGTGAAGTGGAGTGAATGAGAGGGAAAATTAGAGAGTAATTTGTAAGTGGATTGCAAATAGAATAGGTGGCAAGCAATTAGCAAAAAAAAAGGCCACGTGACCGGCATGTGTGCTATTTGGCCGATAATCATCGAGTCAAACGGACTTGGCAGTGGTCAACAACGTTTAGTCCATTTAATGGTAGTTTCYGACAATTTTTTAAAAAACTGCCCTTTTTATGGCATTTATGGACAAAATTTCCTATATATTTAAAGAATTTATAAGAGTAAGATATATTATTAGACTTGTGTTTTAGACTAAGCTAGKTTTTACAATTAATTGAAGATAGAAGACTTAATCTCCTCTGACCAACTCATAGTTGTCTGAATCGATTTCCTCCTCTTCCTCGCCCTAGAAGCGGGAGATTTGTCTCTCAAGTTTTGCAAGAAGCAATCCGGGTGATGATGATGATGACTTCTTCTTCTAGTGCTTGCGCCTTTGCCTCCTCGGATCACACTCTCACCTTCTTCTTCTTTCTCAGGGTCATTGTTCCCCCTATTCTTTCAAGCTCTTGCCGCAGTATGCCTACTTTTATTCTTCTTTCTTTCTCTTTCCTCCTCATCCATCTCCCTCTGAAACTCTACCTCATCTACACGTCATTCTAGTCTAAAGTAGGGTTGGTCGCACCCCTCCCTTTGGAGTTTGAACCATTTGAATTCGAATATGATGAACAGTTACCTCTCTATCGCCTTAGAGTCCCATCAAGCTCCCAACAAATAGTCATGAATTGTTTCCCTATCTTGGAGATTGAAACCCCCCAGGCGACGAGCCTTGGCGAGTACCCATGCTTCGAACACCATTTAGATGCATGGCGTATTAGGTGAATTCTTTGAAAGAAAGAAGGAAGAGAAAAAAATAGAAATAAAAGTAGTAAAAAGGGTGGTTGGATGAAAAACTTTATGACTAGTAAATCCTATTAGGCAAAAAATTAATGAAATTTATCTACTAACATCCGTATAATTACAATGGTTCCAGACATCCCTTGACGTTTTATCTTCAAGAAGTCATTTTGATTGATATTCTGTATTTTGACTTTTCAATGGGCTATATACTTTCTTTTGAGAAACCACACTGACTTACTAGTCACGTGAGAAAGCCTTATATCCCGTGATTTTAATTTATCAGAATATTCTCATCATCACGTCGCTAGACCAAAAATTCATGCACTCTTGTATATGGTTTTGTTGCATGAACTCAGGAGATGGTACTAGTCATTTACTTATCAAAAGTCTCCAAGTGAAGATACCTTAACTGCAATTTTTGATGACTTTCTCAGATGTTAGGTATACATTATTGCCTTAAGAACTTTCCATTCAATGCTCTTGAGAACATTTCTCCATCTAACTCTTGTAGTAGATAAGCATTTCCAAACATAACTTTGACCACTCTAAATGGACCCTCTTATTTGGATTACCATTTACCAAAGATATAGTATTTATAATTATGCTCTGACAACTTCATATTCCACACCAAATCTGCTTCTAAAAAAAATCTTGCGTTTAACTTTCTTATTATAAGATTTAAGTACTTGTTTTTTTTGGGCTTTTACATTCTCTAAAATACGCAAAAGTTCTTCCACCACATCCATTAGTTCAATTGCCGTCATAGCTTCATTATAATCTTCGAATGATAAGTCCATTTGTTTGACTACTCGAGCGGACTTAGCACTCAATTCAATTAGAGGCACTAGTTCATGACCATGCAATAATTGATATGGAGTGGTACTAGTTGCATCTCTCTTCGAAGTTATGTAGGCTCAAGTAGTATATTGTAGAAGAGTATGTCAATTCCCTAGATTATTATCTACCTTCTTGGCTATCGCTCTAGCTATAATCRTGTTAGTGACATCAGTCTAACCATTAGCTTGTGCAAAGTATGGCGTTGAATGCACCTTCTGGATATTAAAGTCCTTTAGATACTCATCAAATTCTTCTCCCGTGAACATTAAAGCCTGTTCAACTGTAATAATCTCCGGGATTCCAAATCTAGTAAAGATCTGCTCTTCGAGGAATAGATTTAATGCCCTTGCATTGAGCTGATACACCTTATATGTGGGGGATCACATAGACAAGATGTATGTGTATCATGTATCTGCGGAAGTATTCTTATTTTTTTGAGAAARATATTATTGAGTAAATAATGGAAAAATCACATTGGACCACATCACTCTTTGTCTTTCATAAGTTATAATGGTCTTATGTCACAATTTGGTCGTAAGTTCTTTTTAGTCCTTTAAAATTACTAAACTACCATGTACGGTGTCGGCTTGCCGGCCAGTTGTTCAATCATCGGAAAATAATAATATAAGGGACCGTTTGGAGTGGACCGTTTAGGTAAAGTTGATGATGCATGGTAAACAAAAGCTATTATGAGTAATAATCACATTTGCTTAAGTGGATCGTACACCATTTATTTGATGAATTTGCTTAAGTGGTGGATTGTACATCAATTGTACTACTTATGATTAAGACACTTATCCAATTWAATGGGTGGGTGGAGCGTTAAAAAGACGAGAAAAACATTGCACATCAATCCCATTTTCATTTGAGCTTGGACGTTAATACTCAATTCTTCTTTTTTGTGTTTGCATTGTTTGATTTTTTTTTTTTCTCATTCAACTTTTAACTATTCATATTTTAATTTTGATCTTGTTAATGAACGCTCCTACCTGTGAAGTTAGCATTCAGTATATATATGTTAAAATAATTTTATTTTGAAAGACATGTCAAATTGTACACTGTGTACACTGTTTWATGTTAATTTGATATTTTAGGGTAATATTGTGATGTTATCTTATTGCTTTTACATTCTCGAGTGGACTAATCTCCTGTAAAAGTTTGAATGAGTATGTAGCGTAATGGGCAACATGTCTTTCATGTTGCTGGTTGAAACTCTTCAAGAAATGATACATACATACATACAACCATATAAAGGTTGTATTTTAGAAGCTAAACAAGGAAATTCAAAGCATTAAAAACACATATGAATGAGAGATTTTGTCATAAAATCATGAATTCATACTATTTTAACAAATACAATCATTCATATAACAACTCATACTAGTCCATTTATATTTAGTAAAAATATAACCCAAAAARTATTAGACATTTCAAGAGCTGAAGCACAAATATTGTCATATTGAGCTCTAATYACCTAAGCTCTCCTAAAATTGATAGAGAAACTCTAATCACCGAAGCGACTTCTCGCTCTCAACAATTGAGAGAGAAACTCTAACCACCTAAACTAGTTCTCGCATTCAGCAAATAGTCTGATAATCAGTTGSGGAGGAAGTGGATTAATYCGACTTTGCTTCTGAAGTTCTGAGAACAACAGAGTAATGGATAACAAAGATAATGGATTACTTTTGCACATCGTTAAAGGAGACAAAAGAAAGAGCAATAGTATCGCAAAAGATACTGCTCATGCTGTCTTGCATGCATGATATAAGTAAGATAAGCGAATCTGATTATCACAAAATATAAAGTTAAATTACATTGTCGTACCAAATCGATCACTAATTAATACGATATGAAAATATTCAATCACCACCTTCCTTCATATAGTGCACAACAATTAAAGTTCAAAATTTTCTTTACCACGTCATTAATTGTGTTGTATTAGTCAAGAATGACAAAACATTCAACTTTGTTACTATTATTCAACATCAACTAACGAACTCAAAGTTTAACAAGTAGTAGTGGCTTACATTCATGAAAAAATACTTTGAGCCAAGAGCCCTTTTATTTCACTACTTTTGACACCATGAAATCAAGCTTCGTAAGTGCCCGTACCTATGTCACTTATGGGCATTTGTCATGCTTTTGTTCGTCATCGTCATTAAAAAACTTTAAATCATTATGTGATGGATAAACTACTTTTGTATATTTAAAGAAAAAKTAATCATACTTTGTATTATTTTTATTGATAAATTTTATTATTTTAACGATTTGATAGAAACGTCTTGATCTACCAGCACTRTACTAATTAACTTAAGTATACACATATATATTTTTCTTCTTCTTACTATATGTGATAACGCAAGACTTTTACACACTAGACTATTTTAGGCCGCACTCAATTTCYTTTCTCTTCTATTTTTAACGATATTCAATGAACAAATTCTACATTTATCATACCTTATATTGAAAAAAAATGCAGTATGAAATATATTTTCAAATAAATATCATATATACCAAGTACATTTTTGTATCGAAAATCTTATGTTATTCAACTCACTTGATTTCTATCCTTCAAGATACCATGCATCTCTCTTCTTGTCTTATCTTCTTCATGTTCGTATCTCATGTAATCTTCCACCTTTGGTAGTCCATTTACACTATCTAATAAACATGATCTGTTATATATATATATATATATTTAAGTCCAATGAACATTAACCAAACATTGATATATCTATTTATACAAACATTTATTCATTGAATAATTCCATAATGGAATAATACTAAATAGGAAAAAAGGGAGCTTGCCTTTTGTTTTAGCTATTTATGCACTTAAAATATAAAAGGCATGTGAGTTAGGAAGACATAAAAATGCCATTACCAAATATCATAACGAATATATGATCACTTTTTAGTCAAAAGAACTAGGAGCTTTGTCACTTCTAATTGTTTTCTATATATCAATATATCCACCAAGCTCAATTTGTTCGAAACGTTCAAAATTGATACGTGTGACATGACGATTAATGTCAATTTTTACACATTTTTAACACAAATTTGCACAAAAATTGCATTAATTTATTAGCATAAAGTTTTACAAAGAGACAAAGGGTGATAATGACAACCACAAAAGCAAAAACAAGAGAGATTAATTAACATTAAAGTATAGTTAATATTAGGGTAATACTTACTCCAACATAATTATAACACAGTGCTCTTAATTTGCCCTAGCTATGTAGCTAGCCTATATAGGACTAGTGTAATAGGATTATAACACATTTTTTATAATAAATAAATCTTTTTTAAAAAAAGAGGCTCTTGTTCCACTATTGTACAGTATGACAGTCAAGGGAGGTAGTATTTAGGGTAAGACAATTGTATATATTGAGCTAGTTGACTTCCTTCATTTTATCTCATATCATTTGATTTTTCATCTTCGTTCTTGTGCAACACACAAAACCCTAATTGCACCTCTTTACCAAAGGGGRACCATAGCGGCATAGCCTTTAGTAATCCTCCATGAAACACATCTAAGGAAGATAGATCCGAATTTTCGAGCTAGGGAGATCAATTGGAGCTAAGATCATATCGATCAAGTGTGTTATTTTTGAAAAGGGGTAGCTAAAATAAGGCATTGAAGATAAGGAGGTGATCGCGATGATTCATGGGGGAGTCCCTTATTTTGAGACTAGTGTTGATGGTGGGGTTACAGGGGACTTGTATCGCGATTGTATGGAGACTAATAGCTTCAATGGTGGGGGTGAAGGGTCCGTGGCTCAGTCGGTGAGGTCCCTCCATTTGAGCCTGTTGGTCTTAAAGGAGAAGGTGGGTGAGGTTGAGTCTTTTTTGAGCTTCCTCCATACACAAGAGAACCAATATTATCCTACTCATCACCAACTAGTTGATCAACCAAATTATTCAATGGCCTTTTCAAGCATGGCTAACTTGATGAACATCATTGTTGAGACCGCCTCGTGTATGATGTTCAACTGCCAACAAATGGCCCTTGAGTCSACACAGCAGGCAGCTCACAAGAACAATATCAATAGTGACAGTCATATGAATGTGGATCATGAGCCATCTACCATGCAAAATGGTTATAATGAAGGGATCTTGAGTGGTGATGATAGTTTTTACAATTGGTATATGCCTAATACAACTCATCCCAACAACAATAACACCAACATGGCTGAAATGGGAGGCGCAAGCTCCACAACAACCACGGCCAACACCGTGGAAGAAGAGGCAAATGAGGCTCATGAAGTGGTGGAGGTGGACGCGGAAGACCTTCTAGCAAGGTACACCCACTATTGCCAAGTGTGTGGGAGAGGGTTCAAGCGCGAGGCAAACTTGAGGATGCACATGAGAGCTCATGGAGAAATGTACAAAAGTGCTATGGTGAGCAACAATTTCARGAAGAAGAAGGTGAACAATGAAGACAACACCGCGCCTAGGAAGTACTCATGCCCCCAAGATGGGTGTAGGTGGAACAAGAACCATGTCAAGTTCCAACCTCTTAAGTCAATGGTGTGTGTAAAAAATCACTACAAGAGGAGCCATTGCCCTAAGATGTTTGTGTGCAAGAGATGTAACACAAAGGAGTTTTCTGTGCTTTCGGATTTGAAGACACATGAGAAGCATTGCGGAGAGATCAAGTGGTACTGCTCTTGTGGGACTAGCTTCTCTAAGAAGGATAAGCTCATGGATCATGTTGCATTGCTATTCGGTCATACGCCTTTGATTAACTCAGGCTACCAATTTGGGCAACAGCCTTGATAACAAGCTTCAAGGAGAACAACAATAGTTGCATCTCAAGGTATGTAATGCTCTGATCTTGTGAATCTTGTCTTAAACTCAATATTGTTCTTCGTTTTCCCAGTTTTCTTAAACTCAWTAGTTGTTTTCTTATGCATTAGTACATTGTTCCTAGCAAAGATTGAAATGTGTTTCTTTTAACTGAAGTTAATTTAAGCAGGTTTCTTAGCTTGTATTCAACTATATATTCCCCTTTGTTCTGTATTTGTTTGGATAATTTAATGTAAATTATGTTTGTGATGCATTTGTTCAAGATGGGAATAGGGTGTTAAATCTAGTGATTATTTTCACATCAATAAACAATTAAGGAGGATGTGAAGTGTAGTCATTATATTCAATTATTAGGGCTTTGTTTGAAGCTCAAGAACTCAAAATTACACTTCTAAACCTAAAAATAAAACATTATATTTATGAAATAAAACTAATTTGTATTTGATTACTTGAGCTATATATAATGTGCTAGCAAAATATAGATTGAATCCAAAATTCATTAAATTATCTAGCAAGACGAAGTGAAGTTGACGGGACCAAAGTAAGAAAATGATCCATAAACTATAGGATTATGTACCAGATAACTAACATTTGAACGTGATTTTAACCACATTGACCTTAACCCAATGGAACTAGATATGAACATTTTGTTTGAATGAAATTTTATTCTAGATTAYCAAACAAGAAAGACATCCTAGATTTTGTGATCYTAATATATAATAARAATAAAATTTGTGATTCTAATTTAATTAGAAACTTATTCATTACTTATGTTAGTTATGTATGTTTAGCATTAGAACGTTACATATCACAACTATTTAATGAGTTCAAACAAATCATACATGAAAAATTACTTACCATTTTTCCTGCAGCATCATATCCATTATTGCCAAGCCAGGATGTGCTTGATTTCTACTAATGCAATAATATAAAACTAGGACATCAGACTTGGGTGATTTTTAACTTCGATAATAGTTGAAGCTCAAATATTATTTGCGATGCCCTAATATTGTTGGGAAATCATTAACATTTTACGAATATTAAGTCATACATAGGCCCTGTTATCGTCAACTTATTTCAATAAGTTTCAGTAAAAATAAGTTTAGTTCAGTAGTAATAAGTTCAGTTTAGTAAAAATATGTCCAGTTCACTAAAAATAAGTTCAATCCTTAAACAATTTGTTAAGGTTTTGGTAAAAATAAGTTCAGTTCAGTACGGTACTAATAAGTTCAGTTCAATACAAATAAGTTCAGTTTAGCAAATTTCAGTTGACGAGAACAAGGTCATAGTCAAACCTTTATAAACCCAGCCAATATAAATGAGATTTTTGTAATAATGAGATTAAAATTTTATCATCTCATCTGTATTTTCTCATGTCATTGTACAAGCTAAGGGTAATCAACTTRTAACAACTAGCTAGCTAAGTTTTGASTTTTTTCAAACACATTCYTTTGTAAAGATTGTTAAATTTGCTGTCAAAAACTAAACTCAAAACTTTAGAGCTACCATCATCTCGCTCTTTGAAAGTGGTTTTTCCAAATCTTCTTGTTTGTTTGTTTGTAAAAAATCTTCTTTTTTCTCTTTTTATGAGAGTTTTGTCCTCAATTCTTGGGTTTGTCATCTCCTTGTGGGAGAGTTTGGAGTATGGCTTTCTTYTTTTCCCTTATGAAAGATCAGTTTTTGATAGTTGCAATTTACTTAAAATAGCAATCCCTTTATTTGTTCATCTG
This sequence comes from Bassia scoparia, assembly GCA_008642245.1. Taxonomy (NCBI): domain Eukaryota; kingdom Viridiplantae; phylum Streptophyta; class Magnoliopsida; order Caryophyllales; family Amaranthaceae; genus Bassia; species Bassia scoparia. The sequence continues at coordinate 30,697 of SNQN01005647.1, read as the reverse complement.
ATCTGACTAGGAATAAAGATATAGGGTCTCGTAATCAATGTAAGTATCTGGAAGACCACATAATTTGCTTCCCACGACGAACGACAATGGTAATTATTGTGAAATTTRCCTTAAAATAACAATCTATTGTAGCTTACCTTGTGACATCGATTATTTAAATTACTTCATCCATTTTTTAAAAATCGCCTCACTTTGGTTTTTCGAAAATCGAGGCAAAATTTGGTAAGTGATGAGGTGTGTAAGTGGAGACCAAAAAAGAGAYATAAAGTGATTAAAGTAGGTGTATTGATGAATATTTTAATAAAGTAGTGGGAGAAAAAATAGTATTTTAATTYTGATCCCCACATAAAAGAGAGAAGAATAAATATTTTAATTGTGGTCCCCACACCAAAATTGGAAAGAAAGCAAAGTGAGGTAATTATTGTGAAATTTCCCTAAAAGGAAACTGATGCAATTTTTAAGAAACGGAGGAAGTAGTATAATTTCAAGCTACACTCTATTACAATGACCAGCTACAATCCATTATTATAACTTGCTAGCAAAATAAACAAAATACAATAAATTTATATAATACAAGAAGTGTCCAGAATTAAATGGAAGATGCTTTATTTTAGAAACAAGCAGTACAACTTGTTTGAGTAGAGTTGTTCATTTGGACTACATTATACTTCTRACTCCAATGGTAAGTCACATGCTTGAAATTTTAATTAWTTTGCAAGCAAGTTTCTTTTATACTCCCTCCGTCACACAATTCTGGAAACACTTTCCTTAAATGGATATCACATAATTATAGAAACACTTCTATTTTTTTCTATTTTTGGAAAGTTTTTAATATTAAAATTACAAAACTACCCTTACTAAATATTCTTAACAATAACAAATTAAAATACTTATATCCTAATTCATCTAAACCTAAACTAATTACTCCAACAAAATTTCAATTACTCCTTTCTATCATCAAACATTCAAACCATTCATCACCCAAAAAAAAAAATCCAACCTTACTTGCACCACCACACTACTCACGCATACCACCACCACCACAACTCACGCAACCTCCTTCACCACAACTCACCATAACTCACACATACCACCACCACCACAACTCACCCAACCTCTTCTAACCGCCACACCACCTCCCCCCTCTGAACCACGTCGATGCTCCCCTCCCTCTGAACAACTTCGATTCCCCCCCCCGCAATTTGCATCAAAATCCCAAATCAATTTGGGGAAATCGAAACCCTAAATTAATTTGGGGAAATTGAAACCCTAAATTAATTTGGAGACATTCGATTCATGTTGATATCCCTTTAGTTGGGGATTCGAATTGCAAATTTGCGAGTGGATTGATGGTGTGCGAGTGGGCAACTGGGCGAGTAAGCGAGTGGGTGTGAGGTTAAAGGGGTCGCGAACGATCTGGATTGTCCGTTCTGGTGGGGATTGATTTTCGTGGTGGTGGTGGTTGGTGTGTTTTGTGGTTGGGGTTTGTTTCGTGGTTTGGGGTTTGTTTCGTGGCATGTGGTGGTGATGGTTGGTTTATTATGTTATAGTAGTGGTGTGGTGGGGATTTCAATTTGTTTCGTGGTCGTGGTCGTGGTTTTGGGTCGCTATTTGAGGGTGGCGGCGGRGCTTTTGGGCGAATGGTGTCGTGRCGGTGGTGTGAACGGTGGTGGTGGGGTGGTGCAGTGGCGGTGTGAGTTGTGGTGGTGGGGTGGTTTCCTATTGTTTAATCTAAAGGTAAATAAGTCTTTTCATGCCCTTATTACAATTAACCTTTTTTCAAAGTTAGTAACACTATACGAGATTTTTCCTGATTGCGTGACGGAGGGGAGTATCATTGGAGATTCACTAAGTTTTACCAAACACATTTATGTGATAGTTAGTCAATCTTTTTTTCGGTTGATAGTAAGGCAAAGACATAACTTGTTCCCTCATGGACACCCATTCTGCTACCTTCTTAACGATTCATTTCTTTCATCATTGTCTTTAGTTGGCAAGTCGGGTCTACTTTTATAATTTGTTACATATTGTGACACAAAGAGCAATATGATACTCCCTCAAAGTTTGTGTCATTGAACTTAATTTTGTCATCTTCAAAAAGTTAAATTTTAAACTCTAACCACTAGAGGTTTGATATTGGCATCTCACTAATGATGAGATAAAGAATCACTCTTAGGACAAAACGTCATTCCAACTGGGAAAGTGAGAGTGAAGAAGTAATCTTCATATTACATTTACTATTGTTACTCATATGTCGGAGCTTTGACCGACGACATTATGTTCTGCGGACACAAGCTTTGACCGACGAGTACTTGACCGGCAACGTGTGACGTTGAATACGAGACCTTCAGGAGTGTCGTATAAACATCTTTGATTCGTATAGATGTCTCTCGAATTATCTTAGATACCCTTCTATATCATAGACATCATTTATTTAGGAATTCTATATGGTAGACCCAATTTTTACTTTTTCTACATGTAAGCTTTTGAAAAAAAATGTACACGGTAGACCCAGTTGTATTTTTTCTATGGTAAGCTTTTTGAAAAAAAATGTACACGGGAAATTCTATATGGTAGAACCCAATTTTTAACACAACTCCAAAATTTCACAAGCTTACCATGTAAAACAGTAAAAATTGGGGTCTACCAATAGAATTTCCCTTTTATTTATTATAGATGCCCTCACAAATTTGTATGCGGAGTATTTTCATATTTTCGATGGGTTTACTATGAACTGTAGCTTCTGCATTTCCCGGTGAACTTGCTCCCTTACAAGTGACTTCTAATTTCTCTAGTTTCTTTCTTTATTTTAGCTTGGACTCACCTTAACTTTTCCTTTTTTTCCTTTATTAACTTTGAAAATTCAATAAAATGTTAAAAAGAGGTGAGTGACCAGCATTATCCATACTAGTGATATCCTATTACTTCCTCATACGGCTAAATTATAAACTACTAGTTTTATGTAGGCAATGTGTGCTTTGCATGCGTTTTAAAATTTATCTTAAATGTACAATATGAACAGCATTTGGCTTTTGAGTGGTTAATTATAATTAGTAAGTGATCACATGTTTATTTATTTATTGTTTATACCACAATTCAAGTTTCTATTTATGTTCATCAAAATGTTTTTAATGTCATTATTATAATTTTCAATTTAAAAATAGTTCCATTATTAACTTACTTAATATTACACATGGCAAGTTGTTGCTACTGATATTTTGATTGTTGATTTTTTGATAGTTATTTAATTTAGTAGAATATTCCGTTAGTAATTGATTGTTGATTTTTTAGAAGATATTTACTTGATGACATGTATATTTAATCTGTCAAGGAAAGGAGTAGGGTGGTAATTTCGTGGGACACACCGCGACCTCCCTTTCCGCTTATTAATAGAGTATTTGTCAATATGTCATATAGCCTTTTCGTTATTTATTACACCGAATTACAATGAGCTAATTAATAGCAATTGACCATTTTTTATTTAATATTATAGGATAATAGTTAGTCAAGGAAGTATTACATAGCTAGTCAAGCATCTGAATTATTAGCAAACCCTAACATCTAACTCCTAACATGCCATAATAATTAGGGTAAATTAGATATTTGCCAGGCACTTCTCCTGAAGGTTAGAAAGAGGTTGTTTAAATGGTTGATTTTTTTGTGACTTTGCCGCTACTAAAAGGAGAAACAAAGAGAGTGAGATATAGCTTAAGATGTTAAGTTTCTATTCCGATTTTAGAGATATTCAGATTGATCTCATCTCTCCCTTGATTCTCAAAGAACAAAAAAAAAGGAAAAAAAAGATGATATACATGTATATATACTTGTACTCCGTTATATGTAAGGATATGATAGGCAATTGTTTGATGATGTTATACTTTAATTTCTTATTCGATTTTATCCATTTTCTTCATGCTCTACCTTATACTTATCCTTCTCATAGTTTCATCCCTGTCATTCTTTTATACAAGCATATTTTGGATGTTTTCTAAAATGTTTATTGCTACCACTGATTGTACGAATACTATAGTCTTTTACATTTTTAGATATTGTATCTCTATTTGGTGGGCCCATATGAAAAATGAGTGCAGTTATGCATATATTTGCTTTAAACGCGAGGGACTTGACTTGCTGTGATAGTTTATTTTTGGAATGTTAGAATGAATCAAAGTTGCAGCTAAGGGTCGGAATTTCTCCTAACCATATGTTTACTAATGAAACAATTGTGTTTTATTCCTTACGGTTGAGGAAATAGTTTTTGGCTTCAATAATATTATTTTGCACGTGTTGCATCCATGAATTTATGTTACGGATTTCATGGTTGACCATGTCATGTGTTTTAACTTGTTCGTTTATGTACCAGATCCTTCAGCTAGCTGATCAAACTTACATTTTAACATGTATTCTAGATTAGCTTGCAATATTTTCAGAAGCTTTTCTAATATTATTGTGGATGAGTTGATGGATGGTGCAGTGCTGAAGATTCGAGTAAATCATCAGGATAATGTTGTAAACGGTACCATACCTATAATAGTGGGTTAGTGCGCGAAGATACAGCCTGCTGCTTGTTTATTATTTTAGACTTGAGAACTTGTAGCAATTGTTTATATATTGTCGCACAATATGAATTATTTTGTAAAGAATTGGGTTAAAATGTGTGAAACTTTCCAGGTATGTTCCAGATTTCCCTCGAATTTCGACGATGAGCTTCTTGTAGTAGTATTGTAGTAGAAGAGCAAGATCAGAAGAACTAATTTGTATTGCGAGTGTGATGGTAGACATTTCAAGGATATATACAAAGAGTCAACAATGAATTTTGGCCTTTTGGGAGAAATTATGTTGAATGTATTGGGTAAGTTTCTTGTTCATATTGTGCTCGGGGTATTTGGTTTGACGTTGTTCTCGATTTAGATTTTGACACACAATCCACACATATTAATTCTTGTTGAATTGTCGTCAAGATTCGACCTAATTTAAGGATCATATTTTTCTATGTATTCTTCAATTGTGCCATTTTCAATTTTCATAAAGTTACGTAGGTCTATTATGGTCCCAGAACAATATTCTTACTGTGGTTTAGTGCAATTATTTGTTCAAATATAATGTTTTATTCAACTTGAACATTTGTATTTGAATATGATATTTGCATATGTAGATGAACATTTGAATATTGACATTTGCATTTGAATGAACATTGTGTAATTTGCAACGAACATTTGTCTGGGAACATATATAAGAAATTGTTCCGGGATCACCTAAGATTTGCTATTTTCAGAGACAGTATTTTTTCGAACTCTAGAACGCCCAAGATCATGTTTTAGCAGACTTATGGCAATTAGATTTTTCTTATTGGGACAACCATGAGTGAATGTTAGAGCTTTATGAAAGAATTTCTTTTTTTTCAACAAATGGAAAGAGGACTCAATGCCCCAGATGAAGTTACACAATGAAAGTTAAAAGAGACAATTACGATACAATTAATTAGGGCCTGGAATCGTTCTGAAGATCCTAGCCCAAGATAGGATAAAGTCTCACCAACGAAGACCCTTAAGTCAAGCGGAGTAGACTCAGCGGCAAGCAAGGCTTGGTAGACTCACACACTCCCTCTAGCTCACATGTCAGGGTATCATGACCGAGTCTACCTGGCATTCATGAGCCATCATTCACCATTCCTAGAAAAGTAATTTTTTGATTCACTTTTCAAGACGGTCCTGGTGTCCCCGCAGCCCTTCTGAGGTTCCAAGGTGACAGTGACTCTATTTGCACCAAGAATCCCCAATAAAGTTCGTTCTTCGTTGCTTTTCAAACTCAGTGGTTTTGCGGATCTGCTTCGTTGTCCTCATAAACTCCCTTTTCCTCTCCTTCCACCACGTTATCTCCTCAGCTAGACGATGATACGTTCCAGAGGCCACCTTCATATTGAACAAAAACTCAGTTCCGTGGATCACCTTCCTGCGTTGCAAGGAAACTATTTGTCGCTTCCGTAAGTCTTCGTAGCCAGTTGTAAATCCAGCCCAAGAGGACTCGAGTTGTCCTGTCTGTTATGAATGCCTAGTCTTGTCCTTGCCCAGATTCTCTCAGTAACTGCGGTGACGAAATAAATGTGCAATAAACTCCAGCACATCCCTTGGAGGCCAGTTTTTACAGAGACACCATGTAATCAGCTACACTGCCTTTTAGCAAGCTCTCCCTACTTCCATGGTGTCATTCATCAGTCTCCAAAGAATATTTTATATTCTTCTGTAGTGGCTAGTCATCCATGGATGTTCTATTTCCCTCAGTTTGCTAGGCTCACTTCCACAAACTCTCTTGTTGGTTGTGGCTTTGTTAATTACATCACTACCCAACTTAATCGTGATAGTCCCCTTGGCAGCCTCTGCCAGTAAATTTCATCATTTTGTCCTTACTCCAAGGGGTCTACAAAATTGCGGAGCCCACTGGTTCCAAAATAGATGTGTGATAGACTTAGACTTCCATTGTTATCTCGTCAAGAGAAACTTTCTTTCTTCCCATTGGGCATTGACTTCTCCTCCATTCCTCCGTGGAGGCGTGGCCTTCATCGCCAGTAACCGGCATCTCCAAGCTCGGCTTTCTTCCATATACCAATGCTCACCCACACCCTTCTCTTAAACTCTTGAGGCCCCTATAATCCGTCCATCCCAAGAACCCTGATTCTCATGCGTGGCCGGTGGAAAGAGGGTGTGTCTCAAACTTTGTATTTATATCTGAAACCTAGGCCAGCAAGCTATCTTTTTCATGGATTATCTTCATCCACCTTGGCTAACAGACTTGGATTTGAGAAGCGGTTGTCCCTAAATTAACGACGGCACCATCTCTCCTTCTTCTTTGTTAAGTGGACACCAAGCTCCTGCGCATACATGCCATCTACTCCAGTTGAGCCAGTCGGCAGATATGTGCCATTAAAGGAGTTGATTCTTAATCAAGAATACTTTCTTTGGGACCTTGAAACTAAGGGCTTGATTCCTAGAGAGTTGAGTACTCAATGAACGAGTTACGCTGTCCTCCTTGCAGGGAACCTAGGCATTCCACGGAACAGTCTTTTCCTTCACTTATTCAATCAACGTTGAAAATATCCCTTCTTGGTCAAACTCCGAGATCCAGAAGGGATTCCAAGTATTTCTCAACGATCTTTTGAAGGGCATTCCAAGATGTACTTCAGGTTGTCTCTTCCTTGGTGGGCAACCGTCGCAGTGATGTACAGCTTGTGGTCTGTTAAAAACTTCTCGCGGAGGCCGTACAGAAGGTATCAAGATTCATAGAGGACTAGTCACGAACGCATCTGTGCTACTCGAAAAAAACGCAACATCGTCACGCAAAATAGATGAGTGATATCCGGAGCGACCATGGTACTTATATCCCTTTCAACCTGTAGCTCTACTATCCTCCGACTAAGGCGGATAGCAGCCTGCCATGCACCATGATGATAAATAAAGGCAGACAGGGGTCCCCGTTGTCTAGACCAAACAGGGGCCAAGGCTGAATGGTTCAAGCGGCTCGCCATTGAACAAGACGGAGTATCTCACACTAGTGACACAGTTCATAATCAGCCCTATGAGATTATCCAGGATTCTCAATTTCCGCAGCACCCTTTCGAGGAAATCCCACCGGATTCGATCATAGGCTTTGCTCATATCTGTCTTGATACCACCCTTACCTTGTTGTCTGCCTTTTGAAGTCCTAATGCTTTCTAGGGTTTCATGCGCAATTAGGATAATGTCTGCTATATTTCTTCCAAGGACGAATTTACTTTAGTTCACACTTATGACCCGATCAAGAACCCTACGTAGCCTGTTGGTGATGCACTTCGACACAATTTTGTAGGTCACATTGCAGAGAGTAATGGGCCTGAAATCATCAAAATTGTATCCACATTTGCCTTTTTCGGAATTAAGACAATGTGGGTTTAGTTAGTCTCTTTAAGGATGTGTCCACTATTGAGCGAATTTAGGATTCCATTCACTAGGTCATCCTTAACCTCCCTTCAGTGCCTCTGGTAGAAGGCAGCAGGAATCCCATCAAGCCCTTGAGATTTCCGAGCCCCCATAGAGAATAGTGCGCGCTTGACTTCCGTTTTAGTGAACGGACAAGAAAGAATCTCGCGATCATCTTCACTAAAAACATGTCGGATACCCAGAAGACACTTTACAATTTCCAGGTCCCTTTGCATCCCTGGGACCTCCGCTGAACCACCTTCAAAGATGTTAGCGAAATGATCCCTAACTAACAACCTAATAGCCTCGTCCTCAGTTACTAGGTTGCCATCCTCACCTCTCAAGGCAACAATTGTATTGCGCGCTTTCCTGCCCTTCACCCAATAGAAGAAAAAGCTAGTACACTCATCACCCTTCAAATTCCACTTGATCTTTGCTTGCTGGTTCCAATATTTGGCTTTGATGCAAGCGTGATCGTAGAAGGCAGTTTTTGTTGCCTTGAACTCGGCCAAATAATCCACCGCCTCCACAGCTGACTGGGCGTTGACCTCATTTTCTAGATTGTCTCATTTACCATTCCATTCCATTCTTTTCCTTAACGCCCAGCTTTTGACCTGCTTTCTCATTAACTTACACTTTGAGACAAACTTAAACATAGCCGAACCTCGTAAGGTCCTTTGCCAAACCGTGGTAATCTCTTCTCTACATTCTGAGAACTCAAGGGCCCAAGCTGGAATTTTGAAAGGTCTTTTCGGATTTGTGGAGCGTGGGTTAGTGTTCACAAGGATAGGGCAGTGATCTTAGAGGGCAATCGCGAAATATGATTGTGTTTGGAAACCGATTGATCCACTCCATTGTAGCGTAACCCTTATCAAGCCGCTCAAAAATGCACTCCTCACCATCCCTTCCATTCCACCAAGTGAATCGTGGACCCTCGTAGGGTATGTCATAAAGGTCTAAGTTGATCCCACGAATCCCTTTACTGCTGCCCCTAAATTTATCCCCACGCCGATCTACTTGATTAAAGTCACCCACAATTTAGAAGAGTAGTTCAAAGGTTTCGATGATATCTCCCAAAGCATTCCAAAKTTCGAGGCGTTTGGAGTGATCCGATTCACCGTAAAGAAGAATCAAGTACCACAGCCCAACCACAATATCATTAACATACAACACAGAATAAGAGCTTCACTTACAGACAACTTCCAAAAGATTTAAATTGGACCACCCCACCTAACCCCCCCCCCC
>SNQN01005646.1:5853-43104 GCA_008642245.1 Bassia scoparia | reverse complement strand
CTAGTTTAGCTCTTATTATTGAGGATATGGTAAATATACCTCATATACTCTCTGAGAGTTGGCCAAATACTCATATATTCCTTGATTTTTCGAGTTTTATCCCTAGATCGGTTACCCTTCGAATTTTGGGGTATGGAGTCCTAGACACACGATAAATTTGAATTTGAATTATAGGTGTCATCTTTATCCAAGCATGAGAAAATAATCTAGATAGAAATTGTATTATTTTAGGAATTAGGAAACAGTTATTTTCTTATTTGGCCAAGTCTTCCCTTTCTGCTATATAAAGGGATAGCATTCTAAGGGTATAAAGGAGAGAGATGTCAATAAGTCAAAAAGACCCATCATCTCCCGGCCCTACTACATAAATTGGTAGACAATATGTTAAAATAAGTGATAAACCCAACAACATAAAAAAAACTTCTATAAATTGCATTTGATAGAGATATCAAGAGATTCTCTGATTATTTTCGCCCACAAATTATCATAAAATTATATTGTGATCATATTTCTTGCTCTTTAACATTAAGTTTGCGGTTAGAATTTTCGTGTTTTAACAAAATTGCACGCTCGGTGGACGAAGAAACATACTTATCACACATTAAATCTAATCTAATCCTTTCTTATAAAAACTCCCACCCCAAATCCCACATGGCGTATTCTCCTTACTCTTTCARAATTTCTCTATTTCCTCATTCCTTGTGTGCCCACATTAGCATTACTCTTCTCCCTTTTTTTTATTCACCGTCATATATAATTCCTCTAAATAATCTCCTATAAAACGTTTTCAGTGTTCATCTTCTCCCTCTTCACCTCCCTTTTGACTCACCTTCATCTTRCTATACTCAATTGATTATTAATATAATTTATAATACATTTTATTTATGAAAATTAATGAATGCTTACCATAAGTGAACAAAATCATTAGGAAGCCCCYTCTCCCATAGCCAACATATTTAAAAGGGAACTCCATTTCCAAGATTCTTATTAAGCTCAACAAAAGGCTTGCTTTAGAGCAACCGAATTTTTAAGAACTACATACATGTTTGAAATCAAAGATGTGAACTACACCGATATGTTATTTGAATGACGTGTTAAATAGGGCACATGATTGCATATATGTACTTTCAATTTGAGATGTTATTAGAAAAAGAAGGAAAACAAGCACTCTTTTATACATGAGATGTATTGAGTTCATCAATGTTAAAATTGTTAATCATACAAAAATTTTAACCATTCATGACTTTTGTTTTTTAAAACAATAATATAGGCTATGCCCTAGAGTTTGCAATGTTTTACAAATAGGAATAGAAATTGTGTGCCACAATCTCTATTCATTTCTTACATATCCTACTATATTTTCCTTCCAATATTGTTCAACTTATATAGTTATATTTGCTCCTCATCTGTGAAGAAAATGATTTCTGGCTGAAAAGTCTTTACAATTAATTTTGCCTCATTGCTAGCGGAGATGTGCAATGGTATGAGTTACCTCAACTGCAATACATAGTATATYGGCATCTAAAAAACACCCCSTACAATGCATTGTAAGCATGATTACGAAGAAAAAAAAGAGCAATGCCGYGCAAAAAAAAACTAGTTAATTACTAGAAGACAATCAATTTTGAATTCAATTCAAGAGCAGCCCGTACTGAACGCCATTTTTAGGGCACAATGTATGTCATTCGCTTCTAAAACCACTAGCTAACACCCCCCTTCCTATTACTAGTGTCATAGTTCACCATCACACAATTAATACGAACCTTTCCGACTCATCCTACCCCTGACACCCCTGTAGTAGCCCAGGCCCCTTTAACGTCTTCACGTCATAGCTTCCAAAAAGTCTTCATGATGAATAAAGGTCACCACAAACTCCAATATGTCCACAAGGGTGTAGATTATTATTATATCAAGAAAATAGCTCATTCTTGCCATTCATAACCCCAACAATAAAGCAAATTTGACACAGACACTCATTATTTAGGGGACTCCATCAACTCATACCTGGGAAATATGTGAAACATCCATACCAGACACAGAGGCGTAATGAGAATCAAATCACATTGATATCGTAAAATCGGGAAAAAGCTCTTAATAACCTGAACTAATCCCTTATCACTTACTCAACTGTAGTGTTCTTAAAGTGTTGTATCGTGTCGCTTTTATAACGGATGAACCCCTCTAACCTAACTCCAACCCAGTTTGATAAACGGATCTGTCTTGTAACAACTGTGCACTACATTTAAACAAGACAACCTCCTCAACCCCAAACTACTAATCAACGAGTCGATTTGGTCGAGATAATGTTTCATGCCATTTTACATGCTAATTAAAAAAACTAGAGGAAATGAGTCGTTCAACCGTTTTATAATAAAAAAGTTCTTGCGGCCGTGTCGTTTTACCGTGTTGTTCGTGTCAAGTTTAGCGAAATCGTGTCAGTTTTGTTGGTTTTACTCTCATGACGATGAGTATTTAACTGTCAAGATTGTGTACACTTATAGGGCCGATGATTCGACATTAATACGCTTAACACGTACGTAGTGGGGTAAGCATTTAAAACTAAACTTTTTCAATACTACCATGTCACGAAAATAAAATAACCAGTAATTTTTTATTTTAAAAAGGTCTAAAAAACCTACACCACAACACGTCCAATAATTGGTAATTTGGCACAATTCATAAGTTGCTAACTTGTAATAAGTTAATGAGAATTGATAATAGCAAGCAGCGCATTGAAAAATCACGGGCAACGGTGAATTCAGCCCTGTTTTTTTTAAATTTTTCAATTAAAAATTATGTTTTCCCAAAAAAAGAAAAAAAAAGATATGAGCCGAATTAATATCGAATCACATGGTCAGTAGAGCACATGGGTCAAAGAGCAATTTGGACTCATATCGTCGTAGGTACCTCAAAAACAAAAAAAACCTCGCTCGACATGTTCGTTTCATCTGATGTTGTAACTCTTTTGACAATGTTTTAAAGTCTGTTGACTATGTTTGTGAGTTAAGTGCAAAATAACGATTTTCAATCTCAGCTATAAATGAATATTTTCTCTAAGTTAATAACGATATAAGATTATAAGTACTCGTATATTGTTTGACGTTACAAACGAACATAGTGAACTTTCAGTAAACCCCCCAAAAGCCAGAACAGCATTACCATTAAACTTCAACTCTTCCATTGACGCTTACGCACATTTTCTTCTTAACCATTGTCTGTCTAAATCCTTCACTTTTTAATAATTCGTTCATTATCTGGCATCCAATTCTTAATTCTCTTTCTCGTATAATTTCTAGGGTTTCAACGATATCAAATTCGTCACTTTTCCTTTTGAATTCTCGTTAACGTCTTTTTTTTAACTTCTGTTTTCCTCTTTTGAATTTGAATTCTTCTAGTTCTTTATAAATTACAATTCACTATTTTCTTCGGTTTTTTTAATGCTTAATTTGAAGTTATAGCAATTGTATTCAGGCGTTTGGTAGATGGGTTAGGGTTTAGTCAATCAATGGGTGCATTAGCGAGCAATCGTAAGCGAGTTGATGAATGTTTTACTTTGCAAAGCCAATCTCCATTAATTAATTATAATTATTGTCATTATAGCAATAAGATTGATACTCATATAGCGAAAAAGCCTAGAATTTCATATAGTGCTAGCCCCGGAAAGGCGGTTGCTTCGCCTCAGAGCGTGGTGTCGAGGTTAAGTAGGTATCCGGAACCWGAGAAGCTGAGGAGGGAGGTTCATGCGCCGTGCAGGTCCAATAGGATAGGGTTTTTGTCGAGCGGCGGTAAAAGGAAGAGTAGTTTGATTCAAGGGTCGGAATTGGGGTTGGGGTTGAGGTTGAGGATGGGGAACGCAGTGTTTTCGTCACTAAAGCGAAGTTACGAGAATGCCAAACACAGTGCATTCGGTGGTTTACAGCATATTAAGATTAAGAATCTTAGGAATACTGAAGTTATTGATTTGGATGATGAGCSTCTGGACGAGGAGAGGATTTCAAAGGATCGTGGCAAGCTGAAGGTTGGAGAAGATGGCAATGAAGTAAAATCAGTTGTTTTTGATGACCATAGAGTGYCAGATGATGGTCAGTTGGTGTTGGAAACCGAGGAATTGGACGAGAAGGCGGTGCAGAATGATGCTATTGAGGAAATTTTGGCTGCGTCTGATACCATGAAAGGTGTAGATCCAGCTAAAGTTATTGGTTCTAGAGAGGTATATGCAGAATTGTATAGTGCTGTGCAAAGAAAGTATTCTCCTATGATCGACTATACGAATTTTGAAATCAAATCATATGAAGCCAAGAGGCAAATTCAGCAGTCGTTACACAAGCCTAAGGCGGAGAAGAAGCTAGAGGAGCTAAAGAAACCAGGGGAGGTGGARATTTCTCTTTATTGTTTTTGCCTTGAAATGTGGCTGTATATTTGTCATGCACTATATTGTTAGTTCGTAGCATTTTAGTTTGCTCAGTCTTTTTTTTAATGCGATTGTAGGATTTACTGCATGAGCCATTTGTGCRGCTCACAGAGGAGGAAGAGAGAGAAGTCAAGCGTGCCTTCTCAAACTCTAATAGGTACTAGCTCAGTATATTATCCAATCTGGTAAATTATGGCAGCTTCACTTGTGTAACATCGTTGTTTGCTTCTTCTGCAGGAAAAAGATATTAGTTACTCATGAGAACTCGAACATTGAGATAACTGGTGAAATGTTGCAGTGTTTGAGACCAGGTGCATGGTTGAATGATGAAGTGAGTTGCTTGTTCCTAATCTTCATCTTTCAACTTTAAGGATGTTGACATATTTGTTACTGAAATTTCCTTTCATCTCCTGTGTTGCAGGTCATAAATGTATATCTTGAACTTTTGAAAGAGAGGGAAAGAAGAGAGCCCAAGAAATATTTGAACTGTCACTTCTTCAATACATTCTTCTATAAGAAGGTTGGTGATCTTTTTTATTGCTCTACACGTAGCCAACTGTCCATGATGCTGGTTTGATGCTCGTATTTTAACGTTACTTTTTGTGGGATTTAATTTTTATATTTTCACACTAGCCAAGTTGCAAATGAAACATACATTTAGCTGTATCATGCATATTGTTTGACTTCTGATCCTATCTCTTATGCTCGTAAATTGTGGATTTCAATGGCCATTGTTGGAATTGCATTGTATTGACTCTTGAGGAGCAAATAGGGAGATTGCAATGAGACTAGCTGATTGAGCATTGTAGCCTTCAATTTGTGGAGGCCTGTCTGTTTGCTGAGATTGCATATGATTGACTTGTGTCTAAGGTGTACTTGTTTCCAAAAGGTTGAATTTGTTTATTTAATAGTCTAATAAGACTTGTGTAAAATTTTAATCTAAGAGTGGAGTTCATTTACTAAAASTATAGAGGATATCTTGACTTATTTAGTGGATCTTCTTGGATTGTGTAAATATTTCACCCATGTCTTCTTTCGACCAACTATAGAGAGGGGAATTAAGAAAAAAAAGTTACAACTGTTTAATGAAATTGTCTCTAACTCGCATCTCTTTGGAGACTCCTTAAGGTGATCGTGTATTTTATTTATTTTTTGTAAGTGTTTGTGAAAMCTATTGATGTCTGTCTTTCTACATGTGAAATATATTTTTGAGAGCAGGTCTGATTAGGATTTCGGGCCCAAATATTGTTATGGCACCTTTTCTTCATTTACATGTATCTGATTTAGAGATCCATTTGCTTTTGAAAGTTCTCATTCTGACCCTGTGTTGAGCTCATTGTTTATGCATTGGGTCCATCTTTAACTGCCTTGTCTCCTTGTTGTGCATAATGTATGGCACATGGCTCCATCGGGTGATTGGATAATTAATGGACCAATGAACTTAATCAACCCAAGTGTTCTAGTTCCAGCTATAGCATGTAAATGGGTAGTATTGTAATACTTGAAGATATATTAATAACAGAAAATCCGAAGCATACATGGGTTTATGTTATCTGCTATTAATTCACKTTTATCTAAGGATGACACAGTTTGTTCTTATTGGTGAGGAATTGCTATTAATTGAACTTATTATATTTCRTGGAAACAATGTGTGAATGCCATTTATCGGAAATCGTATGAGCCGAGACAACTCCTGCTGTCTGTTTTATCTTTGAAACTATTGGTTTAAGAGAAATTTTGTGCATAAAACTGTAAAGAAGTTTTTTCTTTACAATGAATTCAGGTTATGCTTCATTGCCTTGAAAATAAAACCTTTCCCATTTGGACCTATGTTTAAAAGCACCTGCCGGAGAAGTGGATATTAATTAATGMTGTTAAACAGATTAATTGGGAGTTCTGTCCCATAACTTTGCAAAACTGAGTACTGTAGGTCTGGAGGACTGGAAGCACCATCTAAAGTGTAAATTCATATCATCCTTTAGTGAGCAACTAGTCCATATGCGTACGATGCATGCCTCAATTTTAAAATAATTACTTTTACTTCTCAATATTACAAACATAGCTCCATGTTTTGAAATTAAAATTGATTATGTTAAAATTTTGAGTAAAATTCCATGAAAAGAAATCTTGGTTTTTGAAGAACTTTGTGTAAAACATATCTAAAAAAGGACATAGAATTGCATAATTGAATTGAATTAGTCATATATTTTATTTATATTTTAATATCTTAACTTCATATTATAAATTTTAATATCTTAACTTCATATTATAAATTTGTACATATTGAATTTTATGTTATAGACCCATGGTAAATATAGGGTAGGTTTGATATAATGATCAAATAAATTTTAGGGTACGACAAAAAACAAGACATTTTATTTTGCTACATTTTTCATCCTTTTCTAGTGTTTTAAATTTTAATGTATGATTTGCTTTGTTATTCTAGTGTTTTAATGTATGATTTGTTTTGTTAGTGTATTGAATATATCTTTGGTTTATACATTCTGCATTTAATTTGTCAAACTTATTGATTTGCATTGATAGAAGGGTTGAATATACAACTCTTAATTAATTAACCTTTTATGGCAAATTGGTAATCTACATTCAACTCTATTATCTTCATTTAATTATTTTTTTTTTCCAAAATATATTGGGGAGTGGGTAATATTGCAACTTCATGTGGACACTAAGTCCACCGCCCTTCCATTATATAGGTGAGATATGATGTTAGGCTTGGGAGCATTGTTTAGTTTTGTCTCACCATGTTGTCCCTCTAGTGAGGCTCATGGTGCTCATTTGGAAAATCATGCTCTTTAATCTCTTTTGAGTTAATGGTGGACAGTGGTGGTTGAGGGTTTAAATTTGTTAAGGATATCTTGAACTGTTGATATAAGACAACTTTTTTGTTGCACRYATATGGATGTCTTCTGGTCATGTTATTTCTAGCCACCAGAAAGATACTCATGTATCCTCTGATTGTTTATAATTTGTGTGTAATATGAGGTGAAGAGCATAAATCATACTAGCAAGCTTTTCAATGAAACGATTCTTTTATCCATTGGGCTCAACATGATAAATTGTGAAAGGCTTTTGATTCAGAGACCTTCCAATACTTGTTGCCGTTTTTATTTATTTATTAGGTTTCTTAGTTCTAACAATGTGTCACTACTCACTAGCGTTTACATTTATGTCTATGTTCAGTTCCAATCCATGTTTGACATTATTGATCACGTCAGCACTTCCTATTTAACTGATGTTGCTGTGATGGTTATTGGTATAGAATTTGGCTTTAAGATATTGACCTAGTACCTCGAATAAGGTTAAGATCTGAATTTTACTAGTTGTGATGGCTGCACAATGTGTAGCTAATTTTTTTTTATGTCTTTTTAACAGTCACAATAATCTATTAATTCCTTATATATTTGTAACATCCATATTCTAACAATAATTTCTCTCTGTGTGTGCGTTCTTTAAGCAGTTTTTGATGACATTTTATGGTCTTTATGTCTAGGGAAATATTGGTTTGCCAAAGCCAAATTTGGTAAACCAATTGACAAGTGTTCTTTCCCCTTTGTTATGGTGGGGTGCTCCCAATTTTTTTCAAGAATTGGGCATATTTTCTCTCTATTTGTCTAGTATTGCTTGTTATCAACTGATTTACCCTTTTTTTGGTGGTAAGTGGTTATAGCCTTTAAKATTTCTTGCTTTTGGTTCAGCTGATAGGGGGAAAGAATGGCTATGATTATAAGGCTGTTAGAAGATGGACTACACAACGGAAACTTGGATATGGACTCGTGGACTGTGACAAGGTAGTTCTTGCTCTTAAATTCCATTTGGCTTTTATTAGCACTATATGTATTTTTATTGACCTGTATGTTCAAACATGGCAGATATTTGTTCCCATCCACAAAGAGGTGCATTGGTGTTTGGCAGTAATAAACAAGAAGGACAAGTCGCTGCAGTATCTGGACTCGCTAGGGGGAAGAGATGTTCAGGTTTTGAGTGTATTGGTATGTGTTGTGTTCAGAATTGTTTAATGTGATACCACCTCCACCATCTTTTTCATTTACTTGCAATTCATGAAGATTTGATTAGTAAAGCAAAGCAAAGAAAAATGTACAACTAGGGGATATGCCTTAGTGTTTAACAAAAAGGAAGATGTTCCAAAACATCTCTAGTTAGTATTTTTTTTAATGATTAAAATAAAGCTATGATGACTAGTGACATCTTGCTATGCAATCTTATCTCTTTTGATTTTCTATCTTTTTTTTTAGCGTAATTGGGTGATAAGCTTTTATTACAATCATCTCTCGCCATTCTTTAACCGCTTTCCTTTTTTTTTTTCTTTTGCCATTTTGTATCTCTTATTTGGGGATGAGGTTAGCTCATGTTATTCCTTTTGATTCACATTAGGGTATGTTTGTGGTGATTAACAATACTCATTCCTTTAGAACTAGTATGGTTAGTAAATTTTTAAATCTTGTTACCCTACTCTCCTCTATCTTGATTCCCTCATTCTACTTGGGACTTGGTAAACCCCCAAAACATAGTAACCATTAGAGTCCTTAACCARCATTTCAAACACCATCTAAATCCTATAACTGCCACAAACTCCACCCACCACACTAATCTATCCCAACAACTCACCACTTCTCGACCATACCCAGTTACCCACCCACCTCGAAACCCACAAAATGAGGGTATTTGATCTAATGGTTAAAGCTAGATTTGAGGAAAAAGTAGATAAAAATGATGAATCTTTGTCAATATCATGGTGATGATGAAATATAGGTTGTAGACTTTAAGAAGAGAGTTAAGATGTGAAGAAATGAAAGAGAAGCCAATGGTGAAAGGTTGTAGACTTTGATGGCAGCAAAAGCATAACTCTTGGAGCCTTGGAGGAAGTACTGGTGATTGCGTGGAGAACTACTAAACATTTTAAGGAATTATGGTGTTTTGTTTCCTTTCCTTTTTATTCTCTTTCTGAACTCCTTTCCTATGTGACCCATCAAAAAGGCCCTTAGTGTTTTGATTGGCTATTGCATAGGTGGAGTAGCTAATTACTGCTTGATTTTTACCATTAAACATTTTTTTTAAGTAAAAGAAACTCCTTGGAAACCACCATCTATTTTCTCTTTTTACTTTAAGAGTTCTTCCATTGAATACACACCCCATGTATTGCACAGGTAAAACCTACTTTAGAAAGCCTTCACTGTACTTTGTAATAGTTAATTTTGGACTTTAAGTAGGAATTTCCACAAATTACCAATTTGTTTACAGATAGTGCTAACGCCGAGTTACTAAGTCCAATAACTTTGTTCACATATGCTGTACATGTTAGAATCTAGAAATTAGGAACACATTATCTTTTTATTCAATCAATCAATCAATCAGAGCCTTAATCCCATAAGTGGGGTAGGCTAACATGAACCGAACGTGATTATTCCGAGAGGTCATTCACATGAATTTTCCTCCTCCACTCCCTACGATCGAGAGTCTCGTCCGCTTGTAAATCCAACAGTTTCAAATCCTTTTTAACTCCCTCCCACCAAGTCATTTTTTGGTCTCCCTCTACCTCGTTTAAATCCACTCTCCGCACTGGTGCCTCCTGGGGTCTCCGTCTCACATGCCCAAACCAACGCAAACGGTTTAACACATTATCTTTTATTGTTCTAAGAATTTTCTAGCTCTGTTTTGTAAGTAATTGAAGAGCAGGTTATTAAATGTTTTTTAGTTGGCTGCAAATCTTTAAGTCCATTATTAGAAATGGATCTTAATACATGATCCCCTCCCTTTGRAACCAAAAATTAGATCATTGAGCCAATTACAAGTCTGATTACTCACTGGGAAATGGGTTGCCGGCTGCCTCCTTCGAAATGCATAACAACCACCAACTTTTTATGGGCTGAAGAATATAGAATTTTAGTCTGACCCCAATTCTCTACAAGCTGAGAAGCAACATTTTCCACCTCATTGAATTTTGGGTATCCTGTAAAATTGGCTAATGCATATGGTGAATTTTAAATCGTCTCAGTTTTTCTAAGACTTTGCCCCCAATGACTCCATATGCAGAATAATTAATTAATGGCGTTGAGATTGGAGTCAGACCCTTGGTAACTGTTGCCATTGTTTTTAAAATACCTTTTGAAATTTAGTCAAACATTCTACCTATGCTTAGGGCATGTTCGATTACCTTAAGAGTTAAGACTTGTTTCAGATGCACATTAGCTTTTCACTAGTTAATTTTTTTTAAAAAAAAAAAATAAAAAATATTGGTTTAAGACTTTCTAAGACTCAACTATATTTATCTCTTCGCCCTTGAGACTCAATTAAATTTATCTCTTCACCCTGAAGTTTCAACTAAGACTTCTTAACACATGCACATAAACTAAATAATGCCCACTTTCATAGTTTCATGGTGACATCATCCTTGTGACTTCTCAAGTCTTAAGTTGGGTCTTAAAAACATTAGACTCAGCTTGAGATTTTTTTAAGACAAAGCAAGATACATCCAAAAATTTATGGAGGTCTTGTCTTCAGAGAAGTAGGATCACATTTGCTGATGTCACCTGAAGTATTTAGACAAGGGTTGATCATAATTCAGCATACTATTAAAAATTTTGTGATTTGCTGTAGAAATATAGGGTTTTGATAAAGTCTATTTCTTTAAAATCCGCATTGCATGCCTTTGCAGCATATATGTAAGTTTGTTTTCAAAGGTTTTTTTTAATATAAAAAAATTAGTTACATCTGATTGTTTTATCATATGATGCAAGTCCATGTAACTCTGCACCCAATTTACTGTCCTAGAGATTTCAGTTCCTTAGGGTTTGTTTCCTTCTTGTGTGTGTATACAGACTAATGTCATTATTCCAATTGAGAGAGACACTTATTTGGCTACATTTAAAGCAGTGATGGGTGCCAAAAATAAAGAGTATTTGTGATTCCAATTTTCTTTTCATTATCTTTGATGAAACATTGTTGGCTTCTTTACTGGTTGTACGTTGTTTACAATATTCAATATTGTGTTGGTTTATAGCTTTGTGTTGTTTTATTTTTTTCTTTGTAGGCAAGATATTTCGCGGATGAAGTGAAGGACAAGAGTGGGCAGGAGATTGATGTTAAGTCATGGGAAGTTGAATTTGTGGAAGATCTTCCAGAACAACAGAATGGGTAAGTACAGCTGAATTGTCAGAATATTTTGTTTTGATTAATTTGTTCTTTTAGCTGCTTAAAACTCATTTCCTTGCTTGTTAWATCTTAAGCTTTTTTCTTGTGGATTTTGTTGTATGGCACTTCGGGARGATTAAATTAATTGTGTACTAGAGTACTACAAGTCCACTCGTACCATTTTCGAAGTTAAGAAGGGTAATGACTCATGTGATACCAAGAGGAAAAGAAAAGGAGTTGGTGGATGCGAGCGGATGCGAGCAGTAATAAAGATGTCACATGGCCAATGAAATAAACATAAATGTTCAACTTATTGGTTGATTAAAGTAGAAAAAAAAGAGAAAAAAGTAGGAAAACCTAGGGGCTAATGCTTTAGTGAAACAGCAGTTTTACTCCTTTCTCTAACCTTTGCCACATCTTTCTATCTTCTTTCTCACTACTCTCTCTCCATTGAGCTGTAATGGAGGGCAAATTTTAGTATGCTACCTCCACCGATCTGATTCGTGCATCTTTTTTCTTTTCTTTTCTTTTTTTTTTTTTTTTCTCTTCAATGGTTGCCAAGTCTGTTTGTATATTATACTTTGTTTTACCCTTGGTACTTTTGTTTGATACTTTGTTTGGATAAAAAGAAATAGAAGGGGGSAAATATCCTTTATTTGGACAAGAAGTTTGTAGGATGGAAGGGGAGAAATCGATAACATCTTATTTCCCTTCTCATTTTCTCTGTTCTTTTCTTTCCCCTCCAGTTTCCTTTTCCCCTCTCTCTTTTCCCTTCCTTTCCCTTTTATATTGTTCTCCAAACAAAGAGTGTGTATGTTTGTCGTAAGTCGTATTAATCTACAAATCTCAAATTGAAATTTTGTTAGTTATAATTACCTTTATCCATAAGACAAATTTAGTGAACCAGATAATCAAAGAGCAGTATAAGATTAATATGATCTTCAGAGGGTAAGATGAAAATGGGAAGGCTGAGAGAATTAAGAAAGAGAGAAGATGTTGGGTTTTAGGGTAGAAACTTGGAAAAAAAAAATAAGGTAATTGAAATTGGCCTTTTGCTTGAGAGCATGATAGTAGACTAGTAGTAAATCAAAAGGTGTTTTTTTGGGTATTTAAAATTTGAATTAAAAAAATACTTCCTCCGATCCATTATTTAATGGTGAATATGACTATGTGTGAGGTGTGTAGTGTATAAATGGTGGATTGGGGTGTTTTTTTTTTCATCTTCTTTGGTATGTATCTCATGACTGATGGCAACCACAAGGATTGCCAAAATTGTCACCATACCCCTTGTAGACTTGTAATATCAAAAGTATCTTAGATACCAATCATACCATTTTAATGTAAGAGCAATTAGTTGATTCAAGATCTTTGTTGTTGGTATTTTCTTTACTTTTCATTGTGTTGTCTAAGTTGTACTTATTTTGTAATTAAGTTAAGAGAAATTCTAAGTCATGATGTATAACTCAATTTCCACAAAAAAAACCCAATGCATATATCAGATATGAGTCCAATGTTGAGGAGCTTAGTTTTTAGTTGGCCCAAGGTTCATAGGGTCCCTAGAATTTTGGCATAATTGTTGGTGCGTAGTCTTCTCATACAAGGCATCTTATACCTTTTATTTTCATTGTAGAAGTARAGGAAGCTTATACAGTATAATAGTATGTTATTGTAGCCTTGTATGAGTCAAACATTACATTTAAAACTAAACACAGACCCACTATGTAATTGAGAAGGGGAAAGAAATTGGAAAAATAGGTGGTCGGGTGATGTTAAGTGCTAAATGAAAAGGGAAGGTTATCACAATTAAAGAGGAAACTTGCTGTTACAGTGTTACAATGTACCGGCGTAATTAGAAAAATGGAATGACAAGAGAGAAATGGATTAAGAAAAAGCGAGAGCAAGGGATGATCTAAGAAAAAGGGCGAGGGTGAACGGATCTGATTTGGCTTGACCAGAGTCCATGGTTAGGGTGGATAATGTTGGCAACCACCAGATGGCTTGTTGGTGATCTCTGTCAAGCTTAGGACCTCCAGTAGTCCAGTTTGCCCTCCCACCTGGCCACCCTGCAACTGTCTTTCTTTGACATTTAGATAAGGATGAATTAAGCATGTTAAAGATAATATTTCAAATTAACTTACCTAAAACCTATTTCATTTGAAGTGGCTTCTAAATGTCCCATGTATAATGCTATAATCTAGATACCAGGGACTTCTTAGAAGTTAGAACTTGGTGATTTGTACTCTACTCTTGCTCTACCTTTTGAGAAATTGGAAAGAATACTGGAGTGTGTCACTTTGATTTATATTTTATCCAACAAAATAAAATATTACTTCCTGTCTGGTTAGTTCCAACACTTCCCATTTTGCTCTACCTTCTTTTTAGTTGCAACACTTCCCATTTTGCAAAATGTCTTGTTAGTTGCAGCACTTCCTCCTTTAGGAAATGTCATGTTAGTTGCAACACTTCCTCTTTTAGGAATTAGGAAATGTCATACTAGTTGAGGGAGTTACCAGTTATGTTGTTTTTTTACTCTCTTCACTCTCTTTAAAATTTCGAAATGTATCAAAACCTTGAGTAGTAAAAAAAAAGCCGAAGTGTGATTTTGGTTAGTTTGCCACCGATTTTTTTTTTTTTTTAAAAAAATGGAGTTGGTGATTCAGTTTGGAGTGAACTTGCTTTCTTTTTCACCTTTTGTTTACTTTTGCCTCAATCAAAGTTCTCCTTTGGAACAGGTTTGATTGTGGTGTGTTTATGATCAAATATGCTGACTTCTACAGTAGAGGCTTGGGGCTTCATTTCTCCCAGGTAAGTATCCTGCTTTGTCAGGAAAATTATAGTACTTTTTCATATAAAAAATGTGACATATTTACTGATTTAATTGATGTTGGAGTAATTGAATCTCAGAATTTGCTATCTACTGATCAGTATTATCATAAGGTGCTGTTATTCAGAGGAAACTTGTGTTTATAGAGCTTCCTAAAAATGTTTTATGGAGCATATGCTTTAAGTGACAATTAGATATTAACGGCAGCCCAATGGGCAAATAAATTTGTCACGAAGATCCTTCCAAAAAAATCTGAATTCATTGAAAGGAAGTTATCTGGTTACTCTCATTTCTCTTAAAATTAAATGCTCCTATTGTGAGGTAGAAATGTAGAATATGATGTTGGAAAATGGTTTCTGAACCCGGTAATGGGTGGCCTGAGCTGAAAAGTAGTTTCCAAATCCGTGAATAACTTTTAGGGCATGTTTGGTTCAACCCTAGGGAAAGGAATGGAAATAACAACATAGGTGCTGTTATTCAGAGGAAACTTGTGTTTATGGAGCATATGCTTWAAGTGACAATTAGATATTAACGGCAGCCCAATTGGCAAATTAATTTGTCGCGAAGATCCTTCCAAAAAAATCTTAATCCATTGAAAGGAAGGTATCTGGTTACTCTCATTTCTCTGAAAAAWAAATGCTCTTATTGTGAGGTAGAAATGTAGAATATGATGTTGGAAAATGGTTTCTGAACCRGGTAATGGGTGGCCTGAGCTGAAAAGTTGTTTCCAAATCTGTGAATAGCTTTTAGGGCATGTTTGGTTCAACCCTAGGGAAAGGAATGGAAGCAACAAAGGGTTCAGATGGTCATTGCCTCATTGGTATCAAAGAAAGCAATGAATCATCCTCCAACATTGTCATTGTTGATGAATTCTTGTGGTCTGCGCAATGTTTTTCCTACCAATTATGAACTAGATAAGTCTGGCAATATTATTGAAATGCTGTCTAAGAATGCCCAACCCAGCACAATAGGCATAGGGCATGTTATTGTGCTTGATGAGTTGAGCCTAGGGGTGGACTTTTAGTTATGAAAGCACAAAATGGTCACACTTTAGGCATTACATTATTATTGAAATGTAGTCTAAGAAAGCCCAACCCGACACGATAGGCACATGAGTTGGACGGTTGGACCAGTGCGCCAAGTCGCCAACCTTCTAATATTCCTATCATGGTACAGGCACGTAGCTAGTTAGATGGGCCATGAGTGACCCTTTTGACCCAAAGGCAAGCATGCCTAACACAATGCATTGCCTTACATGAAAATGACATGCAGAAGTTTCTTAAATATGAATTGTTGTGTCCCTGGCATCTCATACCTACTCATGTGTTGAAAGTTTGCTCTGTATGTGTCTGACACTTTTGTTACTCAATGGTATGATCAATTCTTTGTCAGTGATAAACTAAACTTTTAGATGTTTTTCCTCCATCACTATAGAAAATTCCATCATACGGAGTATATAGATGAATGTGCACATTATAATAAGATGAATGCGCACATTATAATAAGATGAATGCTACATTGCAATAACAGATTATTGCATTTGGATGACAGAAATGGACACTAGTTTATACTCCCTTTGTCTTTTTTTACTTGCACCTTTTGCAAGTTTTACGGTTTTTTAGGGGAGTATTAATAAGAGTGGAATTATGTGCAAGTTGAAAAATATTTAATTGAAAGTTGCAAGTGGATGAATATTTGTATGGATGAAGTGGAAAGGGTAATAGTGTGATTAAATGTTTTTTGTATTCAATTTGAGAGTATGTTATTAATGTTTAAAGGGTTTACATGAAATAGAATTGGTGCAAGTAATTGAATTTGCGAGTATTCTTAACTAGTGGAAAGTTCATTGTTGGCTTGTCGTAACATTGCAATGAGATAGAATGCCTTGCCTAAGTTGTTTTCTTGTATGTATTGTGGTGTTCTTGTTTTTTAATTAAAAAAAAAAAAATCTGGTATTGTAATTCGTCGTTAATATAATTACGTTATCTTTTCTTTGTAAGGAAACATGCCTTATTTTCGCGTAGGAATAGAAGGAGATTTTGAGGCACTACAAGCTGACTAATACATATGAGATGTTTGGGCTGATGCTGTAAGTGTATGGCCTAGTTCATTCAGGTTTTTAGTCAAGGTATAGGTGTATTACTAAGAGAGTCTCTATGTCATGCTGGATCTGAATCTTTATGACGATGAAGGCAAGCAGATAATTGCATTGTGAGTTGAGGATAAGCGTGTATATATGTGTAGTCGTCGTCTATTTACGCTTACCTACAACTGGTCTTCTTTGGGCATTTGAACTTGCAAGTGTGTTTGGCTCGTCGATGCTGTTTCATTGGAATTTTCTTTTTCTTTCTAATATCATCACAGATGCAATTGTACAAGTAACATGTGTGTCTCTCTCTCTCTCTCTCGTCATCTCTCTCTCTTCTTTGAAGAATGATTGTCTCTCTTTGATTTCTGTTCATTTCTTGGGGCTTTTTGAATTTGGGGGAAGGTAATATATGGCTTTGCTGAATGGGATCCCAAATTTCGAATTTCTCCATTTTCAAGTCTTTTATTAATATTAATTAGCAGCAGGCATAGTCATGGAGGTGTATATTGTAGTGCATTAAACGTATATCATATTTCTGATGTATTATTGATGATAGTTTTCGTGGATTCTTCATAAATCTGAAGAATTTGCAACTTCGCCGAGGAATGCAAACCAAGTTTTGCAAATATTGGTGATGTTGTTAGTGTCTAATCGCAGCATTTCCTCGTTCTCTATCAGATCTATTATGCTATCCTCATTACCACTGCACCACCCAGATATTGGCTTGCTAGTTTAATAAGATGCCATGGGATTAGATATACGAAGTATTAACTTTTGAGCATGTTGCGATGGATGCCACAAAAAATCAGCGTTTCATTTCTCTCTTTTATTGCAGTTCAAATAGGCAAATTGTATTAACCAACTATCACATTCTCATCAGCGCAACCAATATTTAATTCGTCCTTGCTGCGTACATTAATTAAGACGTAAGTTTTATTCAAATTTCAAAATGATTTATTTTGAAGTTATACATTCAAGATTTCTATGTGAAATATTCATCATCAGAAATCAATAATTATCTGCTCGTTTTTTTTTAATTAAGATTTGGACGTTATGAATTAAATTAAGAAATTGTATTTTAACAAATATAACTTTAATATAAGTTTTATTTTCTCGAATTTTTTTTAGTCGTCAATTATGTATAATAATTATAAAATTTAACTCAAAACCACATTTATTATCATCATTAATATAAGTGTTTAGAGAGGGAATTGGAAAGGTGGTTAATTGTAATAAAAACTGATGTTTATTAATATTAATCTCATCTATTACATGGAAAAATTATCCAACCTAAACCGCAAACTAAATCACACTCATTCATGCCCCATCTTACCTTCGACTTACTTTGTAGCATGCATCAACCAATAGCTCACTTCATCATGCATTGTGATTGTGTGCATTCAAAATCTTATGATGATGAGCTCTTTGGTGATGCCTTCTACAAAGTAAGGGGAAGGTGGGATGGGGGGCATGACAGCAAAGTGATTCAGGTTTTGCGGTTTAGGTTGGATAATTTTTTTCATGCAAAGAGTGAGATTATATTACATAACATAGTGTTTATTATTAACTTCCTCCGTTTCGTTGTTACATTGGCAACTTTGGAGTCGAAGGACTCCTAGCAAAAAATGGAAAGAGTAATTAGGTAGTGTGAGGGGTATGTGATTAAGATTCATAAGAGAGAGAGTGTGGGGCTCTATGAAGTACACCAATGGAAAATGAAAATGCTGGGAATAAGAAGAGAGTGTGGGCCTCTATTAGCCTAATGATTTAATAGGTGTTTTAGTAAGGACAAGTATGTAATTTCACTAGCTTTTTTGTTACTAAAATTAGAAATGTGTAGAAGTTGCAATATTAATTTTATATTGCGAGTAATGGCAAAAGTTGCAATTAAACCGAAACGAGAAGTACAATGTTTCCCAGCAGTAATTGGTATCATAACTATGTAGGGGTCCATTATTCCCAATATGCGCACGATTCAGTAGTTGTCAACAAATTGTGGAATTCGACTTGCTAGTGCCCACTTTTGCAGCAAAACCATATTTGCCTAAGCAATGGACATAACCAGGTCAATTGAATAGCAAAGGAGAAACCAAGGGCCTCATCCTAGTCTCACTCAAGCCAAACATCATTAATTTTACTAAAGCATTCGTGGAAAAATTTTGACGCTTGCAAAACTGTGGTTTGGATTTTCTGACACATAATGTTTACTTAAGCGTTCATTTTTTTTTACGCTTGCTAATGAGTGATACTACTATTTTGGACACTTAGTAAAGCGTCGTTTCAAATTTACTAACACTTAAGCGTCGTCTTTGGAGAGTTACCGACATTTAATCTAGATGTGTATAAGAGACACTTAAGCGTCGTCTTTGGAGAGTTACCGACATTTATTAATGCGTCACTACAAATTTACCGACTTTTCATAAAGTATTGTTGGATATTTAGTGACGGTTATGTAAGCGTCATTGCATATTTACTGACGTTTACTCAAGTGTCTTTTAAAAATTTATGACGCTTAAAAAAGTGTCGCTAAATATATTAGGACGCTTATCAAAGCGACGCTCAATATATATGGACGATAAAAAAAAGTGGGTAAAGATCTTGTGACGCTAATCAAAGCGTCAATGAGGAATTTGGACACTTAATAAAGCGTCACTGGTATGTAGTGACGCTTATCAAAGCGTCGATGCAGATGTAGTGACGCTAATCAAAGCATTGATTGGACATTAAACGGCGCTTACTAAAGTATTGGTGGACAGTTAGTGGCGCTTAGTAAAGCGTCGTAGGAAGTTTCGTGGCGCTTTCTAAAGCGTCGATGGAGATGTAGTGGTGTTTTTGGTGAACATTTAGTGGTGCTTTCTAAATCATTGCTGATTACATATTGACTTTTTTTTTTTGCAACATCGTTGGAGATGTAGCGAAGCCTTTTAGAATGATTATTTTCTCATTAAAGTGCCATTTAAATCGCCGTTCAAGGTTTAGGATTATTTTTTAAGCGTTGTGGCATATTTACTGACAATTATGGAAGTGTCGCAGCAYATTTAATGACGATTACTTAGGCGTCATTTCATATTTACTGACGATTAATGAAGCCTCATGTCAAATTCTTTGATGCTTAGTAAAGCATCACTCTAGCTTATTGTTACTTTGACACTTAGTATAAATATATAGATATTATGATGTATTGAAAAGTTTGGGTTACTGGCCATTGCACCACGCACGCGATACACGCAGTGCCTCAGACGTTTGTTAAATGGAAGTGTGATGATGAAGGTGTTTCCTTGTAAATTAAATATACGATTCATATGATCGGTGTATGATATACTTGATTGCATAATCGCATCCTTTTATGTGCAATAGTTTTTAGATTGACCCAGTAATTTCCTTAGATCTGGTTCAATTTGGCAAATACATTTGGTATGTGAAGTTATTGAAATTCTCATGCCACAAACATGGCTGTATTAATAATGTGAAAGAGATTACAAGAATTAAAACATAGGGTAGAATGGAATAATTAGTTGTCTTAAAAGTTGTAAAAACAACAAAAGCCATCATTATGGTTTGTACTTCTCTCAAAATACAATTATTTTTACAAATAAAAGTCATTCAAATTTTTACATACACAAAAGAGAGGAAAATAATCAAAATCTTGTGTACTACAATAAGCTAGAAATTACCTGCTCGAGACAAGAGATGAATCACAATTACATATATCAATAACATATAAAACAAAAGTGGAATTTAGCTTGATAGAGTTACAAAAGAGCAATAAAAATGAAAAGAAGAAGCAGTTATGAAAGAGTACTTAAAGTGCAGCGGCAATCACAATAGCAAATGAGACAACCAAGAGCTACCACACCACCTGAACGCCAAAAGACAAGGATGTAGTAGTCAATTTGAACATATTAAGACTTAACCATCACTAACAGGCACAAACCAGGTGTGAGTGTCGACGATGTCCATCTATCTTTTAGGGTCCTTCCTGTGTGCTGAAAAGAGAAGCTGCAAGCATCTCTTCCTCAAAGAGATAATGTAAATAAAGAGAAGAGATTGACATTAAGCGGTTTACAATGAAGTATATTAAAAATCAAAAACTCAAAAGTAGATGCCTGGAAAAATCATAAATGCAAATTCTTCAAAAGCGAAAAAAAAAAGCAGTGGTTTGGCAACAGAAATAGAATACAGAGGTAAGAACAAAGATATTCAACGGATTTTGTATCATTATTGTGCAACAAAGAAACCGGTAAAAGATTGAAGTAGCAATACAAACATACAAAATCAATCGGACAATGAATAAAAAAAAAAAGCAATAAATCAGTAATAATTAATTAGCAATACCACGACGAAAAAGATAACATAGAGAGAAGCTTGATGAAGCCAAGATCACCGGTGACAACGAACCCTTTGATTCAATCAAACGAGCGGCTAACATCAATTGAACAATTCGACCTCTTATTAACTCAAGAGGCATCAAATCGAGCAATCAAATATTCCTAGATCGAACAACCCAAATCATCAAATCACTCCATTTATAGTACAAATTTAACACCAAAAATAAAAACACTAACCTGTAAACCCAACCCACAATATTAAAAGAAAAACAAAAAAATTGAAAGAAGAACAATCGAACATGGAACTTAAATTTCAAAAATCCCTTAGTGACAATACGGAAGCGATGCCATCTGAAAGTCCAAATAAAAAGGTCATTCGATCGAATACAACATTTTTCATTGAGACATTTTACAAAAGTTAATAAGCAACTTGTGCCCAACACAACCAGAAGTTGACTTTTTCGCCATACATCTCAGTATTGATCACTAAATTCATAAATAATTGAGTTTGAGATTGAGAACGAATAAAAAACGAACAAGTCAGAGATTAAGAGCATACTCGAAGCCTAAATTGCAATCAGTAAAGCTCGAACCTGAATTGCAATCAACACAGAATAACAAATAAAGAACCTAAATAAAAAACGGATTCAATAACAATGAAAACGAAATCAAAAAATAGTGATAAAACGAAATAATTTGACTAAAACTGATCTCAATGAAAACCTCAAAATCGAACCAAAACGAAACAAACTAAAGAAAATCACCTTGCAGTTCATCATGACCTTCATTGGACTACATTCCACAAGCCAACACTCCAAAACGTAACAAAAACCAAAAAGAGAGAGGGTACCACCTCTTTTCGCGAAAAAGGACAAGAGAGAGGAGAGGGTGCCAGCCATGGAGCTCGTTGATGCAAGGCAGCAATTGAAGGATAGGAGCGTTGAATCCATTGATTAGGTATGCCAAAAAAAAGGCCAATGAAAATAAAGACTAGTAAAATTCTAACAGAATTGAGAGCAGGGTGTTGATTGTAACAATCTAACACAGTACACACTTGGAAATCGAGTGATTCATGTGCCTAAATTTAATATCTCTTTGAGATATACAACTTTTTTGAAAGAATATAGAACTAAACCTGACTACAACTTGGCAATTTGACAGAAGCTACATATTCTACTAATATGCAATAATTTCATGCTATATTCTTAATTGCACTTTAAGGAGGGGAAAGTAGCTCTTACAAAGACCACATATAGTATATATGTAATATAACGATATTCGCTGCCTACTTGAGGAAAGTATTAAATATATAAAATACAAAACATAATTAAATACATTCAGTGCTGCAGATTTGGTTGTAAATGAAATGAATTTGCAGACTTTCTTAAAAATTCTATAGAGGTTTTCAAGCAGAATTTTTATTATTGCAGTTTCAAAAACCCAACTGAAAGAAATTGTTTGGAAGACCCAATCAGATGAAATTAGCATACAACCAAAAGCTTTAAAGAAAAAAAAAGCAATAAAAAACCCAATCATCACAGAACAGACTAATTGACGATTAAAAGGTCGAACCATACATTGTAAACGCAACCATAACTCAATTAAAAGGGCAAGAGGATCATGCCACGTGATAAGCCACCTATTCGCTTCACCTATGAACGCCGCAAAAAGAAAACAAACATTGGAGGGCACGCTGTCATTCCTTAAATGCATGGCTGGACCAATCCAAAGGAAGCTTACTGAAGTAGTTGAACTAATATATGTTAATTGCTTTTTGGGATTACGGTCATTCAGAAATTGAGAGAACTTTTTAGAATAGTGATTGTAGCATAGTACCGTTATTACTTTATTACTTTGCTTCCTCCTTCAAATACAATGCTTTGGTTGCTCTCATTACCATTGTGTGTGCTGTGGAGTGAGTCCTAAATTATTGAGCTATTACATRTTGGTATCAGAGTCGACGACCTGGAAGACCCGATGGCACCCACTCAAGGACAATGTTTGGACACCATGGAAGGGGAGATGGCAGAACTGCAAGAGTTGGTTCAGAACGAAGGGGAGCGTCTCCGACACTTCGTCCAGACGGAAGTAGGGGAGCAGCTCCGGGGAAGTCTATCGGAGTCCCACCGGCAGATGCGTGAAGAGGTGGGTCGGGTAACGGCTCAGATGAATGAGGAACAGAGTAAGCTGAGGGATGAGCTWCGTTTGATGATGATGTCGTTGGGAAGAGGTGGGCAGCCCCCACCGGGGTTTGAAACGCCACGGCCACCACCGGGGGAGAACAACCACTTGTACAGCTCCGGGTGGCGACACAAGAAATTGGATCTACCGTCCTTCGACGGACATAACCCCGATGGATGGATCCTAAAGGRTGAAAGATACTTCGCATTTTACAGGTTGAGTGAAGAGGAGAAGTTGGATGCGGCGGTGGTGTCCTTCGACGGCYACATCTTGTCCTGGTACCAATGGGAGCATCACCGCCGACCCATTCAAGGGTGGGGAGAGCTGCGGGGCTTGCTGCTCCGGCACTTTCGTACGACGTCGGCGGGATCACTTCACAAGCAATGGTTGGCCGTGGAGCACACATCAAGTGTGGTGGAGTATCGCCGGAAATTCATCGAGATGATTGCTCCTCTTGATAACGTTCTAGAGCCATTGGCCTTGGGTCAATTTATTAATGGCCTCAAAAGTGAGATCCGGGCCGAAGTACAGTTGATGGACCCACGAAGCTTGGAGAAGGCAATGGACTTGGCTATTAGGGTGGAGGCAAAAGCCCAGCCAGCCCAACCGAAATTATGGGGGTAAGTCAAATTTTCAAAATCAGTCATTTAATTTTGGTAAGGGGCCTACTGCTCCACTCACCTCCCACGTGTCTTCCACCAAAATTAATTCCCCTTTTCCACATAACCCCACTCCCACCTACTCCAATTATTCAAAGGGTTCATCAGCCACCATAACCCAACCAATACAACCAAAACCACCCACTCCTCCGTCTTTTTCCAGAAACCAGGGGGACTCGCCGGCTCTCCGATCGCGAATATCAATATAGAAAGGAGAATAATTTGTGCTTTCGTTGTGACGGTATGTGGGAGGCCAACCATAAATGTCAGAACCGTGGTCTAAGTGTGATGATAGCCGGGGAAGAAGTCGTGGAGGGGGATAGTGAAGAAGAGAGGGATGAAGCAAGGGGTGAGGAAACTCAAGTTAATTCGGTTGAAGTCTCACTATGCTCGGTGGTAGGGATTACGGGGCCCAAGACGATGAGGTTGGAGGGGCATATAGGAGGACGGAAGGTGTTGGTGATGATAGACCCCGAGGCCACACATAATTTCGTGTCCGTGGCCACCGTGGAGAAGCTGAAACTGCCGATTTCGAGTGCTCGAGAGTTTGGGGTGTCACTCGAAAATGGCGCCACTGTTAAGGGGTCAGGAGCTGCAAAAATGTGGAGTTGGTAATGCAAGGAGTAACTATAACTGAGGATTTCTTACCCTTAGAACTTGGGAATTCGGATTTGATCCACTCATACTTCCACCCGACTCACACCCTTCAAGGCCTTGTATGGGCGGGACCCCCTACCTTTGGTTTGGAATTGGTAAAGTCAGGCTACAGTTGGGTCTGGACAGGCTTTCGCGTACCTATCAAAATACCTATTAAACTACGCAGTTATGGGTAAACAGGATCGTATCCACGAGGAAACACAACTACTTGATTAATGAATAAAAGCATCTACTAGCAAGAAGAAAGTTGTTTTTGTGATTTAAACTACCTTAAACTAATGACTACGATAATTGAAGAAAATTACTATATGATAAAAAACTAGAGCTTGGTTCACTTAGCAGTAATTGACAACGCTTTGGCATCAACAATTCATAGCATGGATAAGTCAAACAGATTAAAGTTCTCTCGAATCAATTAAACATAGAACTACTCCTAACCGATATCTTTTCGACCTAGGAAAGTCTCGTTCAACCTATTTGATGTAGATCTTGTATTAACATTCAATCGCTAGATCTAGAAACTCTGACTAATCTAATTACGCAAAAGTCGTGCTACTCCTAATTGAATAACATGAAGAACAATCAAATAGGAATTTAATTAAAGCCAAGCCAGAATTGCACACCAATTAATAATCAATATATGCTATAGATCCCCAATCGCTCAGGAATTTAAGACTACTCACGGTCATAATTGCACTAACATTGATGATTATATATGGGAGAACATAATTAAAGCAAGAATAATCAAACAATAATAAAGCCTAAAAAATTTGAAGTAATATAAAAACTAAACAATAAGGCAATATCAAAAGTATGAATAATGAAAGCAAATAAGAATTGAATTAAGAAAGAAATTAATTCCAAAAGAAGGGTTTGCCATTGATGATTGAATGATGATTTCTATGAAAGACCAAAAAACTAGGGTTCTTGACAAAATAACGTAATTGGGTGAAAATTCTCTCCTTTGAATTAATTATGAATAAAAGATTAAAGTAGATAACAAATCTGATTTTTCCCATTAAAATACTCCCTAAAAAAAACTAAATAGAAAAGCTTGCTCCTACATTACAATATCCATGACTAAAAACCCAGCAAGGGAAAGCCAGATAATCAATAAAAACGAGCCCCAACCGATCGGATTAATGAAGCGATGTCGGTTCGCGACAGGTCGCGCAGATCGCAGGGCTATCTGCGAAGCGCATAAACTCGGCTCTGGGGTCAAATAAGGCGTGCGACCTATCAAATCAAAAGCTCTCGAGCCTAGTTTCAATGCAGTTAGAATCGCTCCAATCCGGACGTAAACTTGACTTATGGCAGAAGAGTGAGCATGTGCAAATCGATGCTCTGCCAACGATCATCTCCACGTATGCTACTCATAACTCCTTGCTACTCGTCCTAAGCTGCCGTAGTGCTCGAAATAGTCCAAAATCATCCAAATCAATGAAAGAAACGTGAACTCACTTAAACACTGAACAAACAAATTAGTAGCAAAGACGGCCTTAAAAAAGGCAAAAAACCCATTCATCTAGCAAGAGAATGTAGGGAAAACCATAATATCTATAACACTACATCAGTCTGTGGAGGCACAACTTAGGAGCGCGATGCGATACTCGATGATCTCGAGTCCAACTGTCACGAGCTCAACACAAAAATTGAAGTAATGGCGACAAGAAAAGAAGAGAGCTACAGTTGCAAGAAGGGATTTTGTGTACTTGAAATTGAGACCTTACCGACAACAATCCTGCCAAAAGGCCATTTGAGAAGTCGCCCTAAATATTACACGTGCTGCCAAAAAGATAGGCTCTGTGGTCTACAAGCTGGACTTACCACCGCATTCCCACATTCATCCGGTGTTTCATGTGTCACAATTGAAGTTGGCTGTGGGGCCACTCACTCCAGCACAACCACTTCCCTCACAACTCTGCTGATTTGGTTATGGAGGCCCAGCCTGAGGCAATTTTGGATGTCCGGGTTCAATCACATCCTCAAGGAGACATTCGGGAGGTGTTGGTTCAATGGGGTGGCTTACCCGCTTTTGATGCTACCTGGGAGGAGGCTTCGTCGGTGGCTCAGAGATTCCCTGACTTCCATCTTGAGGACAAGATGGCTCTTTGGGGGGGAGGTATTGTCATGCCACGTGATAAGCCACCTATTCGCTTCACCTATGAACGCCGCAAAAAGAAAAACAACATTGAGGGCACTGCTGTCATTCCTTAAATGCATGTGCTGGACCAATCKAAAGGAAAAGCTTACTGAGTAGTTGKACTATATATATGTAATTGCTTTCTTGGGATTAMGTRATTCAGAAATTGAGAGAACTTTTAGAATAGTGATTGTAGCATAGTAGCCGTTATTACTGTATTACTTTGCTTTTCCTCCTTCAATACAATCGCTTTTGGTTGCTCTCATTACCATTGTGTGTGCTGTGTTGAGTGAGTCCTAAATTATTGAGCTATTACAGAGGCATACATAAGTCTCCAACAACACACCCAGAAAAACACACAAGTTCAGATGTGCAGCCAATTGTAAAATCCATAGTCAGAGCTCAAACTAGTCGAATCAATGCCAATTGTAAGTGTAAAGAATACAGCTATAATATCAGTAAATAGCAGGAAAATTTAATGTCATATAAAGGGAAGGTATGGATACCAACAAATAAGTCAATTTTCAGAAAAGCAAATTAACTCCTAAGCTAATTAGTGGGGTATAGAAAAATGGCTAGGATTCATTCTCAATTTCCCATATACATGGTCCCCACTGCCCACCCTGGACTCCGATTAACTCCATACCACCCTGTACCCATRCACTATTAATCATATAGAATTTGCCACCCTTAATACTTGACAATCTCTGTCCCAACTGTCTGAATCCATGACAGAATAATACTGACAATCTCTGTCCCAACTAGACTAGAGTCACTAGACCAACCTGAACACAGGCCAATAACCAAAATAATCAGTTCTGATTTAAAGAATGAAACGATTATTTCTTTCTTTAAAACCTTAAAGTTCATTCCCTAATTTCTCCCCGGAAATATCTGTTACCAAGATCAGCCAGTACAGAATTTACTAAATGATGAACGTGGTGCCCTTTTAAAAAAATTAGATATACTTCAGGACTTTCCTCCACAATTTACAGCTACAAATACTCCCAAATAAACAACTAATTCTGATAAATTTCCATGTCAATAATCCTCACAAAGTAAAAGCCAAAAAAGGACGA
Organism: Bassia scoparia; assembly: GCA_008642245.1. Taxonomy (NCBI): domain Eukaryota; kingdom Viridiplantae; phylum Streptophyta; class Magnoliopsida; order Caryophyllales; family Amaranthaceae; genus Bassia; species Bassia scoparia. The sequence goes on along the minus strand of SNQN01005646.1, from coordinate 15,563 downwards.
TAAGATTATACAGAAGTAATGAAAAATAGAAAAGGGCACATTCGAATCAACCAAAAAATAACACAGAAGGCAACTTTAAATCAATTTAACAATCTCAATCAATTTAAAAAGGGTCATACTGAAGATGAGCAGGTTTAGAGCATCGAGCGCACGACAAAGCCATATCCTTTGCTTTAGACCCATCACCAGACATTGCTTCAACACTGCAAAAAAGTTCAATTAGATTAAATTAACCCAATCAACCAAGCAACAGAAAACTAAGAAGAAATGATAACAGAAAATACTACTTCCTTCGTTCCACTAAATTCATGCCATAAGGAAATATATTACTATTCATAAATTGTGAGAATCTCCTAATTTCTCATTAATATATAAAAGTGGATATAGTCAAGTGGGATRTAGTTTGAATCGTATTAATGAGTAGATTATTAAAATCTAATTTTAATTATTTTTACTACTGTAAAACTAAACATATTTAGCATACAAATTGTGCATTGGCAAACGTGAAAAGTAGAAGTGGTAGGAATTTAATGGAACAGAGGGAGAAAATAAACAAAGATTACCCATTATTTGAAAAAACAAAACCTAAAAACAAGACGAATTACCCAAATAAACAATCAAATCAAAAACCCCAATTTCTCAAACTAAAAAAAAAAAAAAAAAACCCAAAATTAACAACGAAAACCCCAATTAAACCATCAAATCCAAAACCCCAATTAAACTATCAAATCAACAACGAAAACCCTAAAATTAAAATTAAAATCAACTCGAACCTTGGAGTTTCAGGAGGGTCCCTGCAGATAGATGTGTCGTGTTCCTTGCAATCTTGTATTCGTTCAGTGCAGAGCCTGCAGGCTCAGTGCATTCTGGGTCTTCAAATGATGCAACATAAGGTGCAGTATGTCCATATATTATATAACATAAGCAAACCAAAACCTAAATCATATCCAACAGCAGATTAAACATAAGTTACAAATTACAGACGAACCAAGTGAAATGTGTTTTTGAGTCCTTCTAGCCAAGTTAAGATGGTTAAATTCATATTGCTGAGAGCTCTTGTTTTCTTGGACCCATAATCCAATAAAAAACAGTTAAATTCCAGAAGTTTCAATAAGGTAATTATTAAAATGGTGRATACTTAAATAATTAAACTATGCTAAACGACATACTCTGCGGAGGAAGTCAGTTTTCAGCTGCAATGAAAACTCCTTCCTGATGAAAGTTCGGACTGCGTGAACAGCAAGGTCTGCAACTTCCATCATATCCATGATCAACCCTCACACCAGGGAGAGTCATAGCCTTTGGAATGAATTCTTATCATAAGGGATGAAACCAGAACCAGCATCAGCACAAGTTACAAACTGGTGGCGGAACTGCTTAACGTATGATACAACAATATAATAACAGATTCCTTTTCGATTTTAAGTTACGAAAACATATAAGCATACAAGAAGTTGAACCCTATGAAAGAAATTGAAGCTTTCRCAAATAAGTTACAAAGACAACAGGAATAACCAGAATCCTTCTCTTTAGACCCTTCAAGAGACCTTGTCACCTGTAATTTTCAGCAGCAACATCATTTAATCTACTCGAAAAGGGCACCAAAAAAACACAAAATTCAAGCATTAACACACTTAGAAATTTTCTCGTTTGAAGTTAGCCCAATTGAAGCCACGTCTAGGTCTTGAGGTAGTCCAATACATGCTTGATTCTGACACCRYCATATGGAACATGAGGAAGAGCAGGTCAATTAGTTAAGGGTGGTCAGTGGGCTATCCAAAGTGGCCACTTAGGTTTCGTGGCTTAACGAGATCCAAACCTGGACCTACACACCTACAACCATCTTAGGCCATCTCATTCTCATAGCTATTGTGGTTTGCCCAAACCTTGTACTCCCAACCTAATTCATGTATGCCCTCCTAATCCTAGACAACCACATGCTTGCGAACAGCATTTTTATGAAGTATGCTCGAATTTCCTCAAGTGTCTTCCCTTGTCTCTGGAAGACAAGCTGCCACAAATATCARGGTAAAAGARTAAAAGCCACTAAAAAGGTGTAGACTGTGAAGGTTTCTGCACAAAATTGAAGACTCGTGTAAGTAGGGAGATAGCATTTTTAGCTGAAGATGAGTTCAATGAAGTAACTTTCAAAGTCACCAAATTCTTTCATAAGATGAGATACATAGTGATCATCAAGACAGAAGAGTGAGATGGTCACCTCCGCTACTCCAACRGAGAAGCAAATTAGCAGTCATTGTGACAACCCAAGAAGTCAGAAAAATTGCCATTGTAGCTACACTCCCAACAAGTCCTCAAGTCCAAACCTAAAAAGGGTGGAAAATAATAATGTCAGTTGATTATTGAATTCAAATCAGAACTACAACTATGTTTTAGCAATTACCACAAAAGGATCAGAAGACTTAAAATTGAGAAGCATATGGCCAAATTTAAGAAAGATCAACTTTCATGCTCCATATATATGTGCTCCCACCATTTCAAATTCACATCTATATCTATAACTAAAGCAATTCCCACTATCTCATTTTTTTTCCTCCTGAATTTCCCTCCCATTTTCTTTGAATAAATGATTGCATAAAAAGATTACAAAACAATTATTAAGAAGATAGTAATGTGCTTTGAAAATAATAACTCAAACATGCTTGATTAGTATACAATTGCAAAATATTTTTTATAATCTTAATTAAATAATTGAATCTAAAAATAAAGATGTTTTGTGAGTATAAGAATAATATATACATATTATTTACAACCGAGCATTTGTTCGAGCAATTATCTAGTAATATACATTAGAATGTCTCGTAATTACTTTATCATTCCTAGTAACGTGTTCATAAATCACYATTGATTAGATAAAATGTTGTGATCTTTCAACTATTATAAAATGGTCCTTTTGGAATATCACAATCTCTTACACTTTGTACATAAATGTGAGGAGATATGTAAATAATAAATGATTTAAGCATAAATACCTCAGACATAATTAGCCAAGGAATGGGCCCCATTTCTATAGAAAATGAGACCACCATGGCTAACCACAAAMAGAAAAGGCCTTAAAGGTTTTGACAAATTTGAACGAAAGTTACAAGTCCCTTCCTATAGAATTTAATTATAAATTCAACCTTGGTTAGCATCATATTTAATCACCTTTCATCAAGTGAATACATAGTGGATGTCAACCAATTTTCTCAATCACCAGCTCATCACCCTTAGCAACTCTCTTTACACGCAAAAAAGTCATCACATTAAGACTAACAAAAATTGTTAGAAGTTTCAAAATATATTCTTGAACCCCGTTACTGGTCAAGTATATGTTTATACATATGAATACTGGCATAACTTTGTATTAGTAAAGCTATGTTCAATAACATAAAGTGAAATAGGACAGAACACAGAACATTACACTGATTCATACCAAAGTCAGTGTTAGAAGGGTTGGTGGAGGCTTGATTTCTGTCAGCATCTCCAATTAAGTATTCAGTTGCAGTGAAAGACATATTAGAGTATAAGACAGCATCATTACCTTGTCCGTCTAGATAACTGGATAGTAAATACCTTGGTCCGAGATCGATTCCTATTGCCCAGGCTTTCCTCATTTTCCAAGGGATTAAACAGAAACAAAATTCACCTTTATTTAGTGAAAAAAAAAATCTATTTTCAAGTTCAAATTATACTAAAACTACACATCTCACAAATTCACAATACATACAAAATTGACTAAGTGTGCATCTCTTACAATGCACTTGCTTATCTGCCTGTCTTTCTATCTTATGCAGATGTTGAATTTGAWGTTTTGAACACATAAGCAAATTAGAGTTGTAAACTCCCAAACAAAATAAATAATGGCAAGAGCTGGTTACGATTTTATTTATTTATTGCTCCGAATTAAGATTTAGAGCATTAAAAGATCAGTGTCAAATCTTCAATCAGGATGCAGAATTGATACAAAACCAAAGTCATAGAATTGTTGTGCAGACATATATAGGTTTCCACAACGCAACATAAGGATGACTAACAAAGTGGAAACCTTTTCCAAAAGCTTGCAAACGTTCCTTAATAACTAATAATAACGCACAGAGAGCTAACTAAAAGCCTAACAGACTAACAGTCATATATCCTACAGATAGAACCAACCAGGACCAGAAGACTATCAAAATAAAGCAGTGTCAGGTAAGCCACACTAACAACGCTCAATCGAGCTCAATGATTTCGATCTTGGCAAGGCTAGGATCGGAAAAAGCATCCTTCTGCTGGTTCATCTCTGTAATAATAGGGTCACATATGCTTTTGAATTCTTCCATTTTCTCCTCAAACTTGCACGCTTTACCTAGCAGATGGTTCCACTCTAGCCACTGAGTTATCTTCTCAATGGCGTCACCCAGTTTCCTCTTGTCCTTGTTATTGATTCTCCTACCACAACCCCTAAAGGTTCCCTTTACCTCATACACATAATTCTCTAACTTGTTCTTCACTTTGGCAGCCTTCTCACGTTCCTCGTCCTCAGCCTTGTAATACTTAGCTTCTTCTACCATCTTGTCAATCTCTTCCTTCGATAACCTCCCACTGTGATTGGCAATGATGATTTTGTCCCTGTTATCTGTGCCTACAAGCTCTGCAGACACAGTTAGGATGCCATTTATATCAATATTGAAACATACATTAAACTTAGGGACAATGCCATGAGTTGCTGGAGGTATGTTATACAAAACAAATTCACCCAATAAGTTGTTGTCATGAGCCATGCGTCTTTCACCCTCGTATACTTCAAATTTTACCTCCACCTGGTTAGCGAACACAGTTGTAAATCTGCTTTCAGCAACTTTAGTTGGAATAGCTGTATTTCGGGGTATTATGACTCGCATGTCACCCGGATAGACTTTTATACCAAGTGAAAGAGGAGCAACATCTTTAAGCACATTGTTCTTAGTACTATCAACACCAGCTAAGATAGCTGCGTGGAAAGCAGCTCCATGAGCAACGGCCTCATCCGGGTTAATGCTTTTACAAAGCTCCTTTCCATTGAAAAAATCATTTAATAATTGTTGAACCTTAGGGATCCGAGTTGATCCACCGATTAGAACAACATCATGAATATTACTTTTATCCATCTTGGCATCTTTTAGACACTTTTCAACAGGGTACATACAATCTCGGAACAAATCCATATTCAACTTTTCAAATCGGGCACGAGTTATGCTACAAGAAAAATCTATTCCCTCATAAAGGCAATCAATCTCAATGGAAGTTTCAGTAGTTGAAGAAAGCAGTCTTTTAGCCTTCTCACAAGCAGCTCTCAACCTCCCAAGAGCCTTAGAATTGGCACTAATGTCTTTGTTGTYTTTCCTTTCGAATTCAGCTACAAAGTGGCTCACCATCCTATTGTCAAAATCTCTTCCACCAAGGTGAGTGTCCCCACTAACTGCTTTGACTTCAAAAACATCCTTTTGAATTGAGACTATTGAGACGTCAAATGTCCCCCCACCCAGGTCAAAAACCAACACATTCTTTGCGGCTACACCGGTGGAAACCTGCTTATCAAGACCATAAGCAATGGCAGCTGCTGTCGGCTCATTGATTATCCGCATAACATTTAGGCCAGCAATAAGACCAGCATCTTTCGTTGCCTGTCGTTGGGTATCATTAAAATAGGCAGGGACTGTGACGACGGCATTCTTCACTTCTAAACCAAAATAGGTTTCAGCTACCGTTTTCATCTTCATGAGAAGCATTGAGGATATCTCTTCGGGTGCAAATCGCTTTTCTTCACCCTTGTAATTAACCTGAACCATAAGCTTCTTGCAATCCTCTGTATCAACAGTAGGAATCACTTTGAATGGCCAGAGCTTAATGTCTTTCTGCACCAACTCATCACTGAATCTTCTGCCTATGAGTCGCTTAGCATCTACAACGGAGAAGAGAATGTTAATATCATCGTCAAACTCACCTCAACCCCATCTTCAGAATCAAAGCATAGAGCATTTAWAGCATCAACTGAATGTCCAATCAAACAGGTGAACTAAGATTGTTGTGGATTCACAGAAGAGATAATCATTTCAAAATAATATAAAACATTTTTCCCTCTTCCATTCCCATCAGTCTTCCTCAATTATTATTTTCCATTTTCCTAGACTTAAACAAAGAAAATTACGGAGTAGTTTTCAATTGAAGTTTGTTTTTACAAAAAGTCATTTTATCATCTCTCCATATATTGATATATTGTTTTATACTCCCTCCAAAAACCAGGAGTGCTACATAGCACAACCTACTTAAAAAATTCATTCACATAACTTCCTTTTCTTTTTGCATTTAGTAATCTGTCACTGCATTTAGAAACTGTGTAAAATTCAAACCATCTTTTTTTTTTGACAAGAAAATTCAAACCATCTTAAATAGGTAAAAAGACTCCATTTTTATGATAATCTCACAACAATTACTTAAGCATATATTCACGTCTTTAAATTTAATTTAATTTCCCCCACTTTTCTGTAATTTTATTTTATTTTTTTACYCATGACATAATTAGAGTCAATTCTTCAATAAAATTATAATSTTGACAATTCAGGACATATCCCATTTGAATTTTGAATTACAGAATGAAAGCAAAGCTTTGAAAATGAAAGAGAGACGAACCGAAGATGGTGTTGGAAGGGTTGATTCCTGCTTGGTTGATGGCAGCCTCGCCAACAAAACGCTGCGTATCGTTAAAGGCAACCCAAGACGGCGTCGTACGGTTGCCTAAGTCATTGGTGATGATCTCAACGCGGCCTTGTTGCGGTTGCCATGCTCCAACGCAACAGTAGGTAGTTCCGAGATCAATTCCTATTGCCGGCCATTTTCCTTGTTGTTCATTCATCTTCTCAATTTTGAATGTTGATTTTCTTCGTTTCACTGTCACTGTCACTGTCACTATGACTCACTTCTAAGGGCAAAGACTTTGGGTAAGATTTTTTGGTGGTCCATACTCCATACTTGCAAACTTAAAATATGTTAAGGAAATTTTATATGGTAGTTGATTTGGTTTTTTATAAGTGGTGTCAACTTAAATTTTTCTATTCTACGTCGTGTCTCGAGGTTTRGTAAATTACACACTGTGGTCTCGAGATTTTATTTTTACACATGGTGACATGACCAACTTAATATAATTCCTAACCACCCAACCCACTTCCTATACCTCGAACTTGCCCCACCAAGCACCAACCCAGCTAGCTTGAACCAATCTACACGAAAATTGCAGCCAAACCACCGCACACCAACCACCAYCACCACCATCGAACCACCACACCTTTGCAARAACACACCATCGCACCGACTTAACCTTTCATTACCACGCAACCACCACTGCAACATGCACCACCACACCACGGAAAACCCCCAAATTCAAACCACCACCAAACCCCCCAATTCTAAATTCACAAAAATATTCAATTCACGATCGATTCAGAATCGATTCACAATCGAATCACAACCAATTCACAATTCATTCATTGTGATTTTGCTTTTTCTAAAAAAAATTATTTGGGGATTTTTAGGGAAATTGAATTGGGGAGTTTAGGGTTTGTGAGTGGCGGTGTAGGGGATGTGGCTTTAGTGGTTCGACCTAGGTTGCAAAGTTGAGTTCGCGACCTTGAGTGGCGGAGTAGGTGACGCGGCTTTGGTGGTTCGAGGTGGCTCGGTTGGGGGTGACGTGGGTGTGGGGTTTCGTGTAMATTGGCTAAGTTGGTGGGGTGGTTCAAGGTGGATGGGTTGGCAATGTGGTGGTTAGTGCGGCTGTTTCAAGGTGGTTGGGCTGGTAGGGTGGTGGTTGTTGGGGCTGGCTGGGTGAGGTAAGGGAGGAGAGAGAAAGGTGGTGGTTGTGTAGTTTASGGAAGTGGGTTAGGTGGTTAGGAATTGTATTAAGTTGGGTCATTTCACCATGTGTAAAAATAAAACCTGGAAGCCACGGTYTGTAATTTGRGAAACCTCGAGGCCACGGTGTAAAATAAGAAAATTTAAGTTGCCACCYTGTAGAAAAAACCAAACCACGATGCTATCATATAGAATTTCCCAATATGTTATCCAAGGCTCAAACATATGGATTTGGACCTTGTAGATTTTAGCTCAACTAAGACAACTAATCCCTCTCTAATGTAAAACTTGTAACACCTTTTATATTTAAGTTAGAGGTGATCAAATGGACGGTATGCAAATTAGCTATGTAAGTTTTGCTAGAATTGGATTCTTACTTTTGCATAGTGTGAGTATGCTTGGAGTTGTGTGTTTATGCTCGAAACGAGTAGAGGAAGTCGCCACTGCACTTCTTTCGGGAAGCTGCAAAACCCGTTTTAAGCCTTGCCTATAATTGCATAAAGCAAGGCGAAGGACTACATGTCTGGTAGTGCACCAAAGGTGTGGATTAGGGGACAAGGGTAAGGACTCGTTGTTGTTTAGGTCTGTATTAAAGGGTGCCTAAAAGCCAATTTGTCCATGAATTAGTCTTATTAGGCGTGAGAACATGCAATTTGCCGGTCTTGTTTAAGACATAATAATGGTGTGATTTGCAAGCATGCAAGCATTCAACAAGAATTAAAGATTGTGTCTAATGTTGATTTTATTTCATGTCGAATAGTAGTCAATCAATACTACATGCTAATTTGCATAGAAAGTCAAATTTATAACAAGCATGCAAAAGGGTGTTAAGAAATTGAGARATTGGCCTCAAACTTACCTTGCAACAGTGCTTTCGATTGAGAACGATGCCTTGGATCCTTTGAAACCCTTAAGAACCTTTGAAGAACCCTTAAGAACCTTAAAGAACCCTTGAAGAACTTTGAAATTGTATTTGAAATGCAAAATAATTTGTGTGAATTTGAATGTGTGAGAGAGAGTATTTGAGTAGAGAGAGTGTGTATGAGAGGTGTATGAAGTGTGAAGTCGTGCAAATGAGGACCCGGGGCCTCYTATTTATAGGCAAGTCGTAAAAAAGGAAAGAATRTGGGCGTAATTGTGCCCAAGATTCTTCCTTTTTTGGCTGATTCGACTTGCCTTATTTGGTGCGATGCGTATAATATAAAATCATAACAAAATATTAATTAATTTTATTTGATTTTGAAATTTTGACAAAAAATCACTGATTGATTTTGGGAGATATACGTGTGGGCCCCACACTCGGGTGCGGTTCCGAAGCTTCCGAAATGAYCCATTTCGCTCGGGTGCGCATTTTTGCTTAGGAAATTCATAACTATTTTTCCACAACTCCAAAAATTATGGAAAAATATTTATAAATTTCCTTGTAAGAAATAGTGCATTTTGTTAGAATTTCGTGAATTTTTGGAATTGTTTTCATAATTTGATTAATTATCGCAAAATTAAATTACTGAAAATTCCAAAAGTTGCCAAAAATGCTTAGAAAAATTCCGAAAATATCTAGAAAAATGTCTAAAAATAAGTTAAAATTATTTGAAAATTAAAAATAATTTTTAAGGGTGCTTTGTGTAGGGAAATGTGCCCGGTGTAACGAATACTTGCCTTTTTAGGGWCTGTTAGGGCCCTAACTCTCTCAATTCAGCTTGTGTGTTGCAAGGGGCACAACAAGAAAAATGCTTTCGGTCGACCGAATTTATGGACCGATTTTATTTTGGTCAGTAATTAGCTTTACCGACCGAATTAACGATCGGTAATACCGACTAAACTAAAATCGGTCGGTATTACCGACC
>SNQN01005645.1:10442-43105 GCA_008642245.1 Bassia scoparia | reverse complement strand
GGCCCTACGAAATTGATTAACATGAATACACAATCTTAATAGGATTTGATTAAAAGCCAAGGCCATGAATGATATCAACCAATTAATAATCAATCATATGCTATAGATCCCCAATCGCCTCTAAAAATAGACTACTTCGCTCATAATTAATTAACTGATGATTTGCGATTGGGGGAAAGACATACATCAAAGTATTAGAATAATTAAAGCAATAATAAAACCTAGAACAATTGATAGCAATATCAAGAACCTAAAATAATAATTCAAGCAATAATCAGCATAAACAATTAAAAGCCCAATGAGAAAACAAATGAAAGAAGGAATTTATTACAAGAATGAGTTGCAATTGATAATGAATGAATGATTTCTATTGAAGTGCCAAAGGTTAGGTTCTTCAACAATATACGTATTTGGGGTTTTTTTTCCCTTGTCAAATTATGATGCGAATAAAAGATAATCCAAAGAATTAGGGGATTTCTATCCTCTTAAACATAAAAATTTCTAAATTAAACTGAGCTTCTAAATACAATCATGCCCTTCATTAAAGCCAATTGTAAAAACCGACTTAATGAAGAATCGAGCCTCGATCCGATCGGATCCGTATCCAGTTCAGGCAGCTGAATCGTCCGTCTTCCTAGAGCCATATCTCGAGTCGGTGTCCAAGATCAACGCATGTTGACCTATCAAATCGAAGCTCTCAAAGTCTAGTTCCAATGCAGCTAAAATCGCACCATCCGACAAACGAAATACATTAAATTAGGGTCGAAAGATGGCATGTATCAACTTCTTTGTGTCGCTCCAACTCTAGCTCCTTGCCATTCTACGTAAAAACTCCGTAGTAGCTTGCAATAAGCCCTGCAATCACTCCAATAATGAACAACCTAAAAACTTTACTCAAAACTAAACAAAACACATTTTAGTATCAAAGGGCCCTTAGAGATGCCAAAACCATTCGATTATAGCAAGAGAAATGGGAGAAAAAACCATATATCAATTACAATACATCACCTACTCATTTCTTACCTTTTTTGTTGCTTTTCCTAGTTTGCTAGTAGTGTAGCTTTGTTGCTGATTTGCTGAATTATGACAGTACTTCATTCTAGGGTTTTGTTTTTTTTTTTTTTTCTGGGGTTTAAGTTGAGTTAAAAAATGATGCCTTTGCGTCTTCCTGTTCTTGAATTACATTTTAATTTATTTACTTGTGCAAGTTGTTAATTTGTATATTTTGCATGCAACATATTAGGTTTGAGGATGTCCTTGGATTGATCGACTTTTTGTTGGGTGGCAAATTGAAATCATTGAGGGTGATTATGGTGTATGTTGGGTAAGTTATGTTAAGCTTGTGGTTGTGTATGGTTAACTGTTGGTATTCTTTAGTAAGAAGTAATGCCTTTCAGCCAAAAGGTATTAGGAAAGTCCAACTGAGTTTACCAATGTAGGTGCTGCTGTCGTGGTAAGACGCTTATTGATGATGTAGATTGAACTTCAGCAAGATGATGATATAAGGAAACTTGTTGAAGGAGGAATGAGGAAACAGAAGTACATGTTTATGTGGTTGTTTGAGGAACGAGACCCAGCAGTAACTAGTTGGATGAGTTCAGAAGATATAAGTCATGTGACTGTTGTTGACTTTGGAAGAAGTACAAGTAGGCCCAAAGTGAAGTATAACCTTCTCGCCCACTAAGGAAGCCAGATTAAAAAAAGGCTTTCCATCCACCAGATGTTATTATAGAGTTTGATGATACTGTTGTTTATTTATCAAATCTCTCTCCTTTACCACCTGTTCTCAAGTACCAAGTTATCTCTCCTTTATCACCTATTTCTGGATCTCTCTCTTGACTTAATTGCTTAATCTGATTAGTCACAAGTCTCTAGATCTAGCGATTGAGACTTAGAACAAGATCAGCATCAATAGGTAGAACAAGACATTCCTAGGTCGAGAGATGCGGTTAGGAGTAGTTCTATGGTTCAATTGATTCGAGAGAGCTTTGATCCTGTTTGATTATGCCATGTTATGAACTGTTGATGCCAATTTACTATTAATTATCGCTATAGTGAACCATAGCTCTAGATTCTTTAATTATATAGCTTAATTCCTTTTGTTAATTGTAGTCATTAGTTCTAGTTAATCAAAATCACAAATCAATTATTTTCTTGTTAGTTTAGATGCTTTTATTCAATTAGTCAGTTGTTGTTGTTTCCTCGTGGATACGATCCTGTTATCACTAGCTGCAGATTAGTCTTAATAGGTAATTTTGATAGGTACGCGACAAGCCTGTTAGTAGGATCATGTACTCACATGTTACTTGTAGTAGAAAGGACAGAAGATGAACCGACACTCTTCCCCTTGTCCACCAACTTCGACATCACGAACGCGTGAAATGCAATTGCTCAGTAAAATGGACAAAGAACGATGAATTACCAGAGATGACGAGAGAGAGAGAGAGAGAGAGAGAGAGAGAGAGAGAGAGAGATGATTGTAGGAGAGAGAAAGAAGAAAAAGGAAGGAGATGAAGGAGACGACGGAAGTCAGAGAGTGAAGAGTAAAAAGGAGTAATAAGGAGTAAATTGATTTGACATTTGTGGTTGGGGGTAATAATGCATGTAATTATCATAAACATCAAGGGGTAAAAATGACATTTCGTAGCTTCAGCAGATTTTTGGAGGGAAACATAAAAGCACGTGGGGCCCACAAGTCGAAAATCAGCTTCATATTGCCTGAGAACCAAAAGAGGTAGGGATTTCTAATGGTATTGCAAATAATGGGTAGTTATTTTTTTTAAAAAAAAATAGTGGGTAGTTATTTCTAAACTTTTGGAAAAAGCAGGTAGTTTCCAACAAATTTTCCTATAATAAAATAATTGACTATTCTAAAAGGCTATGCACACATCTACGTGCATTTTTTTTACCTTGTATATATACTTCATTTTTTACCTTTTTAAAAAAATGTAAGTTGAAAAATAAGAAAGTTTTTTTGAATACTTAATACTCCCTCCGATTTTTAATGAAATGTGCACTTACAATTTGAGAGAAAAACTAGGAATAATGTATTATAATATGAGTAGGGTTAAAAAGTAGGAGAGAGTGTGTGTAAAAGGGGGAAAAGTATGGAAAAGTGGGATAAGTAAGGGAATGTGGGGTTAAAAAGTAGGAGAGAGAGTGTCCCAAAATGRAATAAAGCACAATGCACAAAACATTAAAAAATAATCCAAATGAGTAAATTGCAAGGAACATTAMAAATTGGAGGGAGTAGGTAATWTATAATCATTTCATTAAGGATAAAGAAGTCTTTTGGAGGGGAYACCATTGCTCCCCATTCGCTTATACTCAATTCGTAATGTAAAACTTGCAACAATTGTATTACTTTCCTCATTTSGTAAACTTTTAATAAAAATTTACCTCGCTACCCTTTTTAACCCCTTCTTAAAATGGAATAAAGCACAATGCACAAAACATTAAAAATAATTCAAATGAGTAAATTGCACGGAACATTAAAAATCGGAGGAAGTAGGTAATTTATATTCATTTCATTAAGGGTAAAGAAGTCTTTTGGAGGGGACCCATTGCTCCCCATTCGTTGATACTCAATTCGTGATGTAAAACATGCAACAATTGTATTACTTTCCTCATTTGGTAAACTTTTAATAAAAATTTACCTCGCTGCCCTTTTTAACCCCTTCTTAAATTTATGTTTTCGCTTAGGTTGCACCAAAACGGATACGGGTACGGACACGACACGGATACGAGAAAACGTCAACTTAGAAATAGCGGACACGTGGACACGGGAATAGTAACATAATAAATATATYAAATTGAAGATAATTTTACAAGTTTACATTTAATATAGGTAAATCAGCACTTTAATAATATCACTCTCATATAAAAATTGAAATAAGTTAGATGTACGCAATAAAAATGTTTAAATTTAAGTGAAACAAAATCAAAAAAACCAATCAAATAAGTGAAATAAATCARCAATCGACGAATTAGTAARAGCGACGTAAATGACGAGAGAAAAGATGAGTTCTTGGAACACCTAAATGAGGAGAGAGAAGATGAACTCTATTGGTTTGGGTTCATTTAGTGAGTTTTGTAGGAGAAAAATGATATAATGRAAGACAGGGTTTTAGATTAGAATATGGAAAGACAAGTCTCRTTCTCGAAAATGTGTCTAACACGTGTCCATCATGTTTCCTATCCGTGTCTGTGTGTCCAAAAATATAATAAAAAATTGGWTACGTCTTTTGTGTRTCGGACACGGATTTACGCGTGTCCGAGGAGTGTCTGTTTCCGATACGTGTCCGACACGGGACAAGCTACCTTGRCGAAGTGTCCGTGCTTCATAKGTTTTCGGGTCCACTACATTAATATCCCATCTTTCTCTTACTGCATGTATTGTCTTTTTTCTTACTTTATTTCTCATTCTCCAGATTTGAAATCTATAGATTTCAACAAATCTAAACCCTACAATCAAAATCAATGGTTAATATTAATCCTGCACAAATTTCAAAATTAAAAATTAAAGTAAAACAAAAATYATTAAAAAATTGTCCAATCTCACAACTCTACAACTCTACCAAATTTAAACTCTAGAGGACCCCAACTCCTTTTTTAGGGGACTACTACACTAATATCTCACCTAACTCGCAATTACGTTATTTTACATGGGAATGTATGCTAATCCATTTGTTGCATTTGGTAAAATGTAAATCGAGAAATTCTAGAAGGCTACTATTTCATTTTATTTATTTTATTTTTATTATTATTATTATTTTTTTTTTTTTTTTTTTTTTTTGTAAGGCTTCTATTAAGTAATAAAGAATTACCTGAGACTCCACCAAGCTTGCGGTAAATGTGGAACCCACATGTCGAATTTAGAGAGGAATATGAATAACTGGTGCGACCCACAAGCTTGAGATGGTATTTCATTCAAGTGAAAATCAAGGTGGATAGTGAATTCTAATGGTTTTACAAAAAAATGTGTAGTTATTTAATTATTTTTTATTTTTTTTTTTTGACAAGGTAGTTATTTTAAATTTAACAAAACTCGGTAGTTATTTCTAAAGATGGCCAAAAACTGGATAGTTAATGGCAAAGTTTCCTATTTATTATTTTAAACAAGAGAAATGTGGAGCCTTACTAGATTATAGGATGGCAAAGCCTCTAAAGAATTAAGGTTATTGATCCAAATATTTGAAAAACTCATCGATTGTTTTAAAACATGAAACGAGCAGATGAGGTAGCCTTGCAGAATCATTAGCGAACAATAAGAACGATAGCTTAGTTTAGCAACAAGAAATCTTGAAACCGATGGCGGATTATGGTCCTGAACTCTGAAATGGAAGCTTTCTTACGAAACAAACCTCTAAATGGTTTTTGAAAAATTATGTAATTGGACGTTACCCATGCTTTTACCCAATTTAGCCATTGGGCTAAAAATCTCATTTTCTTGAGGCAGTGCCAAAGAAAATCTCCTGTCAAAAAATGCACTGACATAACCAACAAGGTGTCTGCACATCTTGTAGATGAACCAGAACTTAAAACATGACTACATGAGTATAATGGAGCATAAATCCATCTTATTTCTGAGTTCCTCCAAGCAATGATCACTATAAAAAATTATTTCTCATTTACAAGGAGGTATGTGTCCGAATTGACACAAACTTTGTATATGTACAAGTAAAATCAGCTAAACATATCTAACCCTCTGCTGTTCAAGGTATAATCAGTTTTCACTTTGCTCCTCTCCTACTATGTGTCAGATTAGCTTTTCCCTTTACCAACCCATATTCATAAAGTGACCCCAACACAGGTTAGGATTTAGGAATTATAAGAAACAGGGGACAACAAATTACTCTGGAGGAGATTCAAACATACCAGTGGTCGTGGGATGTGCTAATTCTCACCCTGCGCTGTACACTCACCCTTCTTCTCAGTGACTGGCAGCTTGGAACCATGGAAGTCAAGAAAACTGTGACGATGAGGTTTTGTATTTGACATTCTGTCTCGATCCCCATGCCAAACCACTGTCACTAATACTCCCTTCAGGAAGATCGTCATCAAAATCTTTTGTCCATGAATTTAAAGGAATTATGCTATCATCCTTAGAGCTTCGCTTCAGCTCTAGTTTCTTGACGTTTTCTGATATCTCATGGAAGGTTCTATTAATTTTCGCAAACCCCCTTTCAACTGGTTCTACCACATGGGAAACAGTGAATTTCATGTCATCCACAATCTACACATTACACAAATAAAAGAGGCAATATAAGTGGCCCATCAGTAAAACAGTAAAAGTAGACATAATGACACGAGAGTATGTTGGACTTACAATTCCTCCACTACCAACTACAACATCACGAACTGATTGAGGAAAATTTAAACGTTTTTCTCTTTCATCATGCCGAGCTAGGCGCATCCTGGTGAATTTGGTGCCATCTCTAACCTCCTCAGGATCTGGAGGGGTACCAAGAGAAGCATAGTCATCCATCACTGCAACATTTCGAACACAGCGTTCTCCACGCTTATAAGGTACAGCTGGAAAGACATAAAGGTGGACAACAGCTGCAACTCCCATCTGTCAGAACAGCAGAATATTAGTGTTACAGGAACAGGACATCATGTACCAGCTCCTTTCTGATACTTTGAAGATGCATGTAGGGTTTGGACAATTACAGTTCAATGGACAAGCTGCCAGGGCTTGGAATAAGTTGGCATGACAAGATGAGGGAGGATATTAAACAACAACAGGAAGACACATGCAGTTATTTTTAGTTGACAATGGTCATAGGTTATAGCACAGCAAATTCTAATAGTTAAGTCTTTGATTGAATTGCATCATGCTTACTTGATTCAAAGCGATAAATTTCTTGACAAAGAAGAATACATGAAGAGATATTTCTAAGGAAAAACTAAAAGAGATGAGTGGTTGACAATATGACAAAAAGATGGGTGGTGCAACTTCTAGGGACTAGGAAAGTTTTGCAATTTTACTACAACTGCAAAATAGAACAAGCTATTTACCTGAAGAATTCAARATCAGGGGAACTTCTAATAAAAAAGTAAGCACTACATRCTGCAGTCAATCAAAAAAATACTTAGACTGCCGAGATAGTAGTAGAGCTTCTCTGGAATCAATTCTAAACTAACTATACTGGAAATCCAGCCAACCAACCTATGATTGAGGTTGTTCTTCTGATAAAAGAAAAAGAAATTTTACAAAAACAATTAATCCAAGCCATGAAAGACGGGATCGCCTACATGAACCAAAATATCATATCCAGCAGTCATCCATAGAAATCTTCTCCATTCATACTCTTCCATCATGAGCCACTAGCAGTCWAGCACTATGCTTCTCAGCTAGAGAAAATAGAAATTCCTTAAATGAGTAAAAATAAGGCTCCCACTATGTCCTAATGGCTGACACACGAACACTCAATATATTATATCCAAATACTAAGAGCATAGATGAAAGTAGTCAATATAGGATTATATTCAAGTTCCTTTCACCCAAAGCATCTGTATCTTTATTGCAAGGATAACAAATTTTGTTTTAAAAAATTAACAAACAGCATGATCCTTTTTCTCCAAAAATTAAGGTCATTATATCATTGATGTAGGATTCACATACATACCATAAAAAATTAGAGGTGCCTAAAGCACTGAAACTGACTGTAGTCAATTCCATTATGACTTCCAGTCCAAGTAAAATCCTTTAATGGTTCTATAGAACTCTCCATTTCATAATGCCTTGATGTCACAAACATCAGCAAATATAAACCATAGTCCATAGTTTATAACACAGTAACAACAATGCTATGTTGAAAAGACATACAGAACAAGGTTCAACCAACTCTTTTCCTTCCACATACAAAACCAATCTAGAATATATCCTGAACTTATTTTATTGGTGAAGCAAGAGGAATAATAATCAGTATTCTGTACAGAATGAGACTTACTCCTACCAAGTAGCAAGTACTACATAATAGAATCCTAGAATGACAACTAACATGCCAACCGTCTCTCTTATGAAAAAATATTAAGGGGAGGAAAAACAACTGACAACCTTCAGCATCATCCATGACGAGATGCATCCTATACTCCTATATTAGAAAGATTTGTAAGAGTAGTTTCCAAGAACATAGATGCACAAAAATGCACAATAATTTTGGTTGACATTTATTAAGTTCATACTTATTGGTCATGTGACTTTTTGGACCAAGCAGTATATTAATATGAACTATTCATCGTTTCCGTCCAATTCTGTGCAAAGATTTTTGTTAATCACCAATTGGTTATTTACGGTCCACATACTGGATAACGAACTTTTAAGCCAAAAAAMCCAATTGTCAATTAATACAAAATTCCAAACAAGTTTAAGGATTATTTGTATATTACCACCAAAGATTTCAACTTTTTAGTAAATTACCAGTGTTTTTTCCATAGAAATCACCACCTAATATTTCCTTTTTGTTTATAAGTTACCACCTCAAGGCTATTTTTTGGGTGCTAATAGTAAAACTTTGAGTTGCGGGCGCCACTCACACATATCTTAATGCTTCCTACGGGATTCCAATATGAGTTGT
Organism: Bassia scoparia; assembly: GCA_008642245.1. NCBI lineage: Eukaryota > Viridiplantae > Streptophyta > Magnoliopsida > Caryophyllales > Amaranthaceae > Bassia > Bassia scoparia. The sequence continues at coordinate 34,523 of SNQN01005645.1, read as the reverse complement.
GGGCCCCACTCACATATCTTAATGTGAACTGTGAGTTCACAACTCACGATTTCACTAGCAAAACCCAAAAAATAGCCTTGAGGTGGTAACTTATAAACAAAATGGGAATATTAGGTGGTAATTTCTACGAAAAACACATTAAGGTGGTAATTTAAAAAAAAAAAAAGGATGAAAGCCTAGGTCGTAAGATACAAATAATCCTAAGTTTAATTTCCGTATTGCCAAAAAGCTGATTTTCGAGCCAACTCTTAAGGCTTTTTGTAAAACAAACTAGTTAAGTTAAACCAACTTTAGAAGCTCAAAGCATAAACCAATAAGAAAGCCAGTTATCAAATCAGGGCCTATATATGAACAATCCAACAGCCAAAGAACATAGGACTAAGAGCAACAGGGAAGTCCGTTCAATCAAATGAATAAACAAGCATGTCACAAAGACATAGAACCATCAACATTAGCACAGACTTTTGTTTAAAGGTTGTTATCACAAACAACTCAACCAACATAGCAGTGAAGCAATAAAAATGCAACACCATTCGGGCAAATAACAAAAAAGGTAAATGAAAGAAACAAAATAGAGATAATAAAATGACTAACCTCAATGCATATTATATAATCCTGAATACGTGTCTTCAACTCCTGAGCTAATGAACCCCTGAAGGCTCCTATTGAGAAAAGGAAAGCAACAGCAATTCCTTGCCACCATGTCAAAAATACTATTGACTTAAAAGTAAGAAATTTAGCCAGAGGTTTTATTGGCTCGAGTCTATCTTTTGTGACTGAATAAAATTGAACGAGGCAATATAAAGCCCATGTCTGACTGAAGTTGAGAACAGCTGCCAGATAGGGATATCTGCAAAATGATTCAGAACATAAAAATCAAGTACAAATGATAAAATCCAGGTATAACTCACACATAGCAGAGTGCTGCAAGTCAAACCATAACTATCCTAAGCATACTTACAATCAGGTTACATACATTTCGTCTCCTAAATATACTGCTATAATATAAGAAAAACCAAAATAAAAACTGACAAGATAATATATTATATGTACAGACAGGTTCACAGTGCCATCTTTGTTATAAAGACCCAGAATTTCCCAAATATGCTGAATACCCAAAAGCATAAAAGCAAGGCGGTATTAGCTTACCCATAATTCCACTGGAACTTCCCTTCCCCATACACGCCACAAGCTTCCAAAAGAATAGCCAAAAGTGCACAAATCAACTTCAAAATCACCTGACAAGTGARATTATATTTCAACATGAGATTAAATATCATAATCAAACGAAAGCTAGAATGAAAAAAATAAAAAATCAAATCAGACGATAGGCAATTCTCTATTACAACAGTAACAGTAATCATATTAAATCATATCAACTGTATAAATAATATGATCTTTTTTWAAAAAAAAAAAWWTWAAAAAAGAAAAGAAAAACTGGGCTCTCTTTGTACGGATACTCCGGAATAAATATAAATACTGAAGATTTGATTATTTTTCCTATGATAAGATTATACCGGATGAACAAAGGCAATGTTAATGGCTAGGATTTCTTCCTCAATCATGAACTTACATATTGAACAATGCCAATTTTTACAGCTTGATAGAAATCTTTCCCAAGATACCATTCCCTCATAAAGTAATTGAGAGGGAATGGATGCTCTACAACGCCATATGTATATGATTCTTCCAAAAGAGGCGTCCCAGAACTTATTATACTTTGACTTTCCATGAACTCAATTGTCTTTTCTTCACCGCCTGAAACGAAATAAGTTTCGTGAAAATTATGAAACATGTTAAGTCTCATGCTGTCACTTCATAGGGCCACTACAAATACCACAATGTATCAGTTTGTCCGATGAACCAAAACATGAAATACTAGTTAAAAATGAAGCCTTGTAAAGTAAGCCTAGCCATCAAAATTTTCTTCCAGAGTTTCAGATATGAACAGCGATTACAAGTAGCTTAAGGCAGTTCACAGTCACCACTATAACCTTTTAGGATGTTTATTATTGTACAAAAATAAAACCAAGACAAATTTGTGGGGGTAAAATTGAACTCCATCTTAACCAACCCAGTTCTTGTCAACCCATTAAACTAAATGAGTAGATAATATCAAACCTGCTATCTCTATGTTAGGATCCAGTTGAGTACTTATATCAAGACAAATATTGCTAATAAACAGCGTAAACAATTTTAATTTCCCCTATTAGAGATGACCCAAGGGACAATCAGGTCCTTACTCCTTACTTAATGTGTATTGGTGCGGCACTATAAGATATACACTTAATTTCTTAAAGGAGATGGAATGTAAATAAGGGGGRAAAAAAGGAAGAAAAGTTTTACAATGGGTTCAACGCAGGATTATGTGTTGACTGTGAAATTTCTCAAGCAACAAGCAATTTGGCCGCATTAACAAGCATAATTCAAAGAAAAACATAAGGGGGTTAGCATAGAACCAATAAATGATCTTGTGCACATACCTAAGCAAGCAATGAGGTATCTCTCAAAGCAATACAATGCAAAAGCTTCATAGCAATCACGTATTACTTCGCAGTTAAAAGCAGCATTTGAATTCAACAGCGACAAGAACTGCAGCAAAAAAAAATAAAATAGACAGCAATTCAACAATCAGCAGTCAGAAGCTCTACGACAACCCAACAGTAACTTATGAACAATTTGATAAAAGGGCACAAAGAGTTTTTGGCATGCATGTAATTAACTTTAAAAAAGAAACATAAAACAAATTTCATTGTGCATCCGAAGATAAGGCCAATGAATCAGTTAGATGCCTACCAAAAATTTCAATCTCTCGTCAGTAATCAGAAATCTAATTGTAGTCCTTATTTCCATCACTGAGCATAGACTACACATACAAAGTCCTTCAATTTTTACAAAATCAAAATGAAACAAATGCCCCATTATCAGTGCCAAACTTCCCTCCAAAACTCTAGGCCAGACAACAGCAGGGATATAATGACAAGTTGAACCTCTAACAGCAGTGATTAATGTAAAAAATATAAGAATTATAAAGGCTCGAATATAACTACATTATGTTCCTCACATTATTAAGTAATAAAAGATAGCAAAATAAGCAAGCTTCCAAGCTTGCCTTACTGTCTCTTCTTTGTGTCTATATTTATGTGAACAAAGCAGTTCACAAGTTTAGATAATAAGCAAGTAAGCAACAGCTGTAAGCTCATAGTTACGTGAATGATCTCATGTAGCAAGTCATGTACACAACAGTTTCTAAGCTTGTTTTGAATCAATCAATTAAAGGCTTAATCTCTATTTTAAAAAGGAAGAGGGGTRGTGATGGTGTCCACGTGAGTTTACCACCTTGCGTTTCATCCTTCGATCAATGTTAATTAGGTGAGGGTATTCATGTCAAATGATTACTAAAATCATCCATAATGACATTACACTGATTCATTAAATCTTTAATGACAAGAGTTAAAAATAATACTCCCTCCGATCTTAAATAGTTGCTACATTTGCTTTTTCACACTTTTCACACTGACGCATCTTAAGTTATACTGCCCTATCATAAGAAAAAATTATAAAAACTATACATTTGAAAAGCACTCGTCGAGACGAATCAAACAAGATCTCACATGACTATGTTTTTATCTGTGTATATAAAAATAAATATAGTCAAAGTTACAAAGTGAATAGTGCTATAAACTCACATGTAGCAAATATTTAAGATCCTATATGACAACAAGTTACATTAATTGAAATTCTTTTAGAAATCAAAATTTACTTTGGCAATAAATCTCTAGATATTAGATATATAAATCAATTTACGCTACATGCAACTTACTTTTTTTTTAGATACTCCCTCTGTTCCACTAAATTCCTGCGACTTCTAATTTACACGTTTGCCAATGCACAATTTACAAATGAAATATCTTTAATTATACATGAGTAAAAATTATAAAAATTGAATTTTAACACTTGACTATATTCATTCTTAAATGACGAAAATTTAATAGATTCTCACAATTAATTTAGTGGCATGAAATTAGTGGAACGGATGGAGTATTTAATTTATTCAAACAACTTAAAAAGTATGTTGAATCTTATTACTGTTTTTGTCAAGCTAATGTTGTCAACTTCACTTAAATATAGGTTTTCTCCCCTATGTGTGTGTTTTAAATAAAAACTGAAAAAAAGAAAAAGAAAATTCCATATACCATTACACACATTGCGTGCTCAAAAGGCTACTCTCCCATATTTGGGATTGGCCACATACAACCAAAAATGATTCTTGCACACAGTGAACTAGTCATCAAAAGATCCTGATCAATAATTTTATATACTTTATTTTATTTAAAAAATGTGGTCATGCTTTAAACCATAGGATATATATTAGTTACAATAACAACTTTCATAGCAACTTTATTAATGTAAAATAGAAAAGGAGTAGAAATGTAACAAGAAACAATACGAAGTTTTATAATCATTTTTTTTGGATGCTATTTGTGACCAAATATTTAACTCGGACGTAGCCTGGATAAAAGAGGAGGGTTGTGGTAGCCTGTGACAACAAGCGTAAAACTTTGTCACATTTTATGACATAAACCAAAATGATAATTTGGTGGGGACTTTTGTTGATGACTTCCAAGAATAATCACTTTTGGTTCATGTTAGCCGACCCCACTTATGGGACTAATAATTTGATTGATTGATTTATAATCAAATATTTACATGAAGTAAGAGTTGTGCACAACATCAAATGAGTTGTGTAATAAAGGCAAAAAAAACAAAAACAGCATCGTGAACGAAAAAACACAAGAATACAACAACAAACTTCTAGTAGATCTAACATAGGTTAGCAAATAGTAAAATATAAGGAAATTTCTAATGCATATCTATCACAGCAAGGATATTTTGTTAGATTTAGCTTCTATTGAAGATTCTTTAAGGGCGTATTTACACAAAAAAATACTTCTACAGGTTGGCTTTGAACTTGGCTTTTAAGACTCATATTTACACACAAAAAAAAAAACATCATCTAAATAGTTTCTCAGGGACAATCACTACATTACCACATCTAAAAGTGTCCACATTCAGAAAATTGCATAGCTCAATTCAATGTCAGTCTGTGAGAGAGCTAGACGAGAAGTCAAGAATTAAAAAGGTTCAAAATACCTTGATTGATTCATCTCAGTTCTTACAGTTAATTTGATTACCAAAAATATAAAACTAAAACAAGACGAGCATCTTACCGATTCTACAGCATACACAGGAACCATAAGTATGAGCCCTATCAAGAATTTCTGCTCCTGAAATTAATCCAATAAAAAAAAACCAATAAAAATAAGTTCCAATAGCTAGATAAATCTAAACAAATTAAATTAAACACCATATAGTCAAACTTTTCATTCTTGGATGCATTGATTCCTGTTCGGATTTTACACTACCTAATGGCTTTTCTAATCGGAATTATGTTCATAAATTTATAGGTTGCATCAGCAACACAATTATAATAGCTATCTGACATCAGATCACCTAATTAATTAGGTTACACACCTTTAACATTCATGTGGCAGATTATACAAGCATATATCCAATTAGTACTGACATCAATGCTCCACAAGTGCAATAAAATGGCCAGACAAAGCAAACATATCTAAACAATGAAACACGAGACCAAGATTCAAAACACAATTAAAAAAAAAGACCTCAGGTTGATTGTAAGCAGCTAAGTGCTCGAAGATGAGATATATAGACAGCACCAGAGCAATCACTACAAAGACACTTGCACTAGTGATACTCCAATTGTAAAGAGATGATTGTCCAGCAGCCACTTCGAGGAACCATGCTTTACCAGAAAAGGCGGTAGACTCCCTCACATTTAATAGAAAGAAAAAACCGTAAGCAACCCACATCCATTCCATATCAACAACAAGTACTGCTTGAGTTTTAGATGAAGATGACTTCAAGCTTCATGCTATAAACTTCTGGCTATCTTCCACAAGAATAAACATTCAACAATGGAACCTTCATGTAGACCCTGAAATTTGACTACACCTTTCGCTTAGTGCGAAGTAGTGCATTCCACGCCTTCTTAGGTGTATGGTGGTTGAAAAGAGAAGATAAGCCTTCTACCCCAAGCCCACTGCAAGAACCAAGCAGATTGTTCACCTAGTCAGTAGTCACCAGAGAAAGGCAAACAGTACGCAATCACCAAATAAAACCTGCCATCACAGTACAGCATAAGAGTATAAGACCCGCAGTTGAACTGAAGTTATAGACTATTAGATGGTAACCATTAACACATTGCAATAAACACAAAGTTACAAGAGTTTATTCAAAATCTCAGAAAAATGTAAGGCAATGATTATGCAATAATTACTTCTAGATTTCAATATATGGCTCAATCACAGGAGTCATAAGTCGGGACTAGCCATCGTGACATGCTAATTATATAAAATTAGACACCAACGACAGTGTACACAACTAGATTGAGTCTCAAATACAGAATAATCCTTTAGACACATTATTTCATTCAAGCACAAAAGAATCAACACAATTAAAACACCCAACAAACTAAAATAAACAGAACTGAATTCGGCCTCAACTAACAAGACTTGAAYTCCAATCAAGAGCTGAATAAATTGTACAGCACAACAAYAGCAAGTATCAKATCTTCTAGATTTCTAAGTGCTGAAATTAAGAGATTAAACTACTTTACTTCATTACCCTACTCAACTTCAACAACCCAAAAATAGAAACAATAAGAAAATACAGATATTTGCTTTACTAACATTGCTTGCACATACAACCAACTGCTACAAAAGAAACCCATTCAACCCCGCAATGCCAAACTTAAACACCAACTTTAATCAACAACCCATTAATAGAAATATAATTATATCATAAAAACAAGAAAGAAAGATAAAACCACCAAAGAAAAAATTAAACTTTGAAATTCAGAAGATAAAATAAAAATGATTGCAACCCACGATTAAAGAATCAAGAATGATTCAGTCAAAACAAATGAATTATTGGGGCAAGAAATCAAAAAGATAGAGCCAAAAATAAAGGTAGGATTGTAACCTGGAAATTGGAGCGGGTTTAAAACGGGTAAGATAGAGAAGGGTTTGATCCAAAATCGAAAGYAGAGAAAAGAGGAAGGAAGTTATGTTACGGAGGAAAGATTTAGGAGGTGGGGGTATTCAGAGTTCGAGACGTGTAAATTCAACGTTTGCTTCAACAATTGCCCACTACCATCTCTATTTTTGGACTTTTTTAAATAACTTTTGTACCCATCTATCAATCTGTTGTTTATGAATTTATGGTTTATTATACTAACTACGGAGTAGATAATACCCGAGCAAATGCTCAACTTTTAAATAAAATATGAAATACAGTAAATAAAATCAAAATATTTTTTAAATGTAATTATTTAATAATAATGTTTTATTTGTGATAATAAATAAAATTATATACTCCGTACGTATATCAATTAATATAAAAATGTTTAAAGTTTTATCCAATGTACAATTATTAACCTTAATTAAATATTTTCTTATATTTTTTAGGTAATAATAAATAATACTAATAATAATAATAATAATAATAATAATAATAATAATAATAATAATAATAATAATAATAATATAATTAATAAGGTGGGCATGGGAGGAAAATTTGGGAGGAAAAATATGAAGGGGTGGGGATTGCTTTAGTATATGTTATTGATTATTGATTAGATACTCCCTCTTTTTTGAGCGGTTTCCCTAAATAATGTCCTAATGTTTTCCAATTCCTTAAATGATGCTACAAGTTTCATAATTCCCAAAATAATGTACACGTCATCGGTTCATGTGAACCAATTTTTTTTCTTTTTTTTTTTTTGCAGTTCAGTTTAAAAACCGCCATTGTGAATAGCGAAATTGTTAAATAGCAAAACCGCCAACCAGAATGGTGGTTTAAGATACAAAACCGCCACTTTGAATGGCGGTTTCAGATACAAAACCGTCATTTTGGTGTACGGTTTTACCTATTTGTTTGAGTGTTTGGTGTTTTCGACTGTCAAATGCGTTTAAGTAGAAGAAGTGGTTTATTTTTACTCAGCGCAAAACCGACATTTAGATTGGCGGTTATACATGTAAAACCAACGCAAAACCGCCAATCTAAATGGCGGTTTTGCTGTAAACTGGCAAAAAAAATATTAAAGACCGATGACGTGGAGTCGTGGAATGTATTTTGGGAATTAATAAAATTTGAACCATATTCATCGAATTGCAAATGTGGGCACCATTATTGTGGGAAACCGCTCCTCCTTTTTATTTATGTTCTACTTGGATTGTATATCAATTTGATACGGTGTTTAAGAGTTGATTAAATTAGATAAAATAGTTGAGTAATTTAGGTGAGTAAATGTAAATCAATTTGGCACGGTGTTTATGTTCTACTTATTTCTACTGAACTAGACTTATTTTTACTGAAACCTTAACAAATTTTCTTAAGGATTGAACTTATTTTTACTGAACTGAACTTAATTATTACTACTGAACTGAACTTATTTTTACTGAACTGAACTTATTACTACTGAACTGAACTGAACTGAACTTATTTTTTCTTAACTGAACTTATTTTTACTGAAATTTATCTAAATAAATTGACGAAAACAAGGCCTAAGTGAAATAATTATTCTTAAAATTATTTCTTATATTTTACTCGTTTATAAACTTAAATCACTAATTCAGTAATTCWTACAATYAAATGGATGTTGAGGAAGTATAATTTTAAAAATAATCCAACCTTTCCGCAGTTTTCCAAAGTTAATCTAGTTTTAAGTAATCCTAGAACATCTCATCTTTACCCCATATTCACAAATTGTACCCTTACCAGTAGAGTTGTTAACCTGTAGAACATGTTAATTAATATTGCACACTTGTTCTATTGCGATTGGTTTTAATTTAATTAWGTTTAATTTTAATTACAAGTAGCCCAAATATTGCTCAAGTTTGTCMAATTTACGAGTTTGCATCAGAATTGAAATATTTACGAGAATATTGAACGCTTAGATTTTAATTTATTTAAAAAAAATTAAAATATTTTTTAAATAAAAATGCTATTGACAATAATAGCGATTTTACCATGTAAAAACGCTACCATTAGTGGTATTTTTACAAGTAAAAACRCCACTGCCAATAGCATTTTTACCAAGTAAAACGCAATTGACAATGACGTTTTTGTCAATTCTAAATGTGGGTGAAATTGTGAATCCTTGTGAATTAATATATGGGGAATTAGTAGATTCCATCAAMTGAAACATTCATCCTTTGGGTTTTGGGGCTTAAAAAACCCTAGCCGCTTCTCTTTATTTTCTCTCTAAAAAAACCTCTTTCTTTCTCCATTGTTTTGGGCTATCATCAATCATCTAGAGGTTGATGGTAAGTGGCCCCTTAATTTCTTTTGTTTTTACTAGTGTTACACGGTGCGCGCATGCGCGCCGTGTTCCACTTTATCATACTTAAAATTATTGTTATAATACAATTAATCAATACATTTGTAATGTTTAGAAAAAATTTGTATCACGTACCATATCCAATGCCGAGTAATTAGTAAGCCACAATCTATAACCATCACCCCGTCGCCCCTATACTAATGAACTAATAAGAAAACGAGACATTCGTTTCCTACTAAATACAATGTTTGATTCAGTCATCAACATATAGCATCATTTCTTCGATTTTCACATATTATTTACTCATTCAATCATACATAGGACACTATTACAAAGTGATGCATGTACTGAAATTTCACATCATCCACATTGATAACACCATATGACATTGAGCATCAGCAATACTTTGAACTCAATTGGACAAATGTACATGAGAATTGAGAAGAATCTACACCAATAAATTTGTCAACCGCATCACCAACAAACAAAATAAAGAGGAAAGCAAAAAACACTGCAAGGTAAAATGTGGCAGAMGAAAGTAACTTCATAATTAACCACTGGACTGACCAATAATTTTGGACCATTTCAGAATTTTCCATTGCGTCTGTACTTCCAATAGGTGAGAACTTCAAGATAATCATGGACAGTAGACATTGGGTCCTTAAAACATACATCAACATACCAGCAGGAGTAGAACACTTCATAACGACTACCAAGTACCCTTGACAATTTTTTACTTCTCCAGTATGTATCTGCCTTCTTTRTACTTCTGTGATTCTTCATAAGCACGTTCGTACTTCCAACCGAGTACCTCATTGCAATCAGTACAGTAGACATCTGCAWCTGTGTGGAGGCTTGTCATCAAATGCTTGTCCTCTTTTGGYCAGACATCAATGTTCATGGCATGAGAAAAGAGAAAAGTTCTACTACTCCTCACCTGATTAATGATTCAGATTGAGCAATCAGAATGAAAGCTATAGCCACATTCATAATGCATCAAATGTATAAAGTCATAGAAGCATTAAAGAAATTTCTAGTGGAATGCGAGTAGAGCTCTCATTCACCGTCACATCTTTCATACCCAAATAATMTACTAAATACATTATATGATGCATAYAATTTGTTACCTTGCAAAGTTTCTTCTCAAGCTAAGAACAAAAGTACAAGTTCTTTGTAAGCTACGGGTGCTTAAGCTATTTAGAGTTTAGGGTAGATAATGAGTCATTCTTTACATGAAAAATCTATATCATCATAGTTAAGCTATGTAAAATGTTTCAAGAACCAGCACACATATTTCAGCAAAAATATCACTTGTTAATTTTAATACATACTTTATGTCACATCCTGGCATTACTTAGACACAAAAATCCAATTACAAATATACTTATTTTGTGGAATATATATTCTTCACAATCTTTATAACTCATTAGTGACACAAGACAGTATACGATATCATAGATACYTTACAATTATATTATGTCTTCRTTGCTTAAAAATAATCTTATGACTTCTAACCATATAGCAAGATATTAATCATGAAAAAACCACATTCTTTTTTTTTAATTTCTAATAATCACTTTGTATATATGACATACTCRGGACAGTTTTTTCATGAGTGACACACATCATATTTCGGAGAATCGCAACARATGATTAAACTTGTTCATGCCAATCATTCTTAGMAATTTACTCYAGTTCAGAACTTCWGATTCATGGTATTGCAAAACAAACATACAGTAATAAGAGAACTTCACCCATGATGCCAGGATGATATTGGAAAGGGATATAGAGAGATGTCTGCTTATTGCCTCACGTCGCCGCCATTATTGCCAGATTGAACAAGTAATACATGATCTTATATTGTCAAAATCAAGATTAGTACTTAATCCTATTCCTAAAACACTGTATTTTGCAACTCTAAGTTTTCATATTAAAACCCTTAATTAAACACTTTATTATATAAATAAATCTTGTGATATAATTATTCTCAAAGCATCTTGATGCTGCCTTGTCCTACACAAATACTGCAGAATTACACAGCAGTCAATGCAGTTTTAGTATTTTTTTTTAACAAGACGTGGAAAAAGTGATTTAAAGGTCCAAACTATGGCCGGACCATAAAACTACAGAAACACGGAGTACTTAATACATACAAAAAGAGATTGACACGGAGTCATGGAGATGATGAGTGATAACAACCATAAAAGTGTTAAGTTTTTTTCCTGGGTATRCGTACACAATATAAAGTACTTCCTTCGTTCCAAAATAAAAGCTACATTTCACTCGGTCTAAATGTATCGCATATACGGAGTACTATATTAGATTGAATCGAAGGGAGAAAATAATTCTATAGATACTTACAGAAAGGGATTGATGAGGAGATGACGGCGAYGAAGAAGGCAGCAAGAGCTTCAAATAAGGTGTAGAAAGCACTTTAACTTGGTCATGTAAAAACCTTATGTACCCCATTGCTTCATGTAACACTGAAGCTGTATCCGTCTGAATTAGATTAACCCCACATCAAAATGATTGCAGAAGATAAGTTTAACTGAAGTATCTGAAAATGGAAAAATTACATAATTTATATCCTGCCTATACTACTAATATAATCAAAAGATCAAACAAATGAGGGGAAATAAACACTRAAGCAAGCCATCTAACCTGTATCAACTTCATCGCCTCCTAAATAAGAAAGAGTAGAATGGGAGGATCAGTTTTCTCAACATGATTCAATGGTGYAATAATAAGAAAAAGGAGTAAGTATATAATTATATAAATAATGTGGTCTACCGTCTACTTCAACCTTGAAGTTGGCACTCAAACCATGAGGAATGATATTGTACAGTGATGTGTGCCACAAGGATATAAACTTTAGGATAATTTGCAAGATTCTCAATGCAAAAGAGTTCATCAATCCTTGCAACGTTTGAAACATATACTCCATAAGATAATAGAGCATAGTTCTATAACAGTCCTTAAAATATAATAAGCAACTTATCAGGAACTCCCATCAAAGACCCAAAGATGGAAGACAGCTCTGCATTAATCATAGGATTATCTCAGTTTTACATCCTGCACTGAAATAAAAAAAATAAAAAGAAAGTGTATAAGCCAAGAATAATAAGCAGAAAGAGATAATGGGCGCACTTTGTTATGTCTAGGCAAAGTATATCATTTGGACTAGCAGGCAAAAAGGGAAGGAAGGGTGGGAAAAAAGCATGACAAAATGCTATTATGATAAATGAGAACAAGTGTATCAAACCTTGTGATGAAAGGGGAAGTTGTGAACCCGATTTGACTGCTGAAGATTTCCTGATACTTCGCCGGAGTCCGTGCAAGCTTGCCTTAAAGATAAAAATATAAGGTTAAAATTGAAATAGGTTCTCAATTTAATTATAACAATACTTCATATATAATTAACAAAAAACCGATGAGATTGACAGTGAAAGCTAAGTATATATACCTTGATGCTTGGACCCTGGATGCAGCTGATTTTGTATTGATGTAGATTTGGATCATAAGATGACTACCATTGTCCCATACCCTTGCTGGGGGAGGGGAAAATCAAAAAAATCAGCCTCAAGCTACCATGAAATTTAACGGAAATAGAGACTTTTCACACAAATACTGAAGTTCCTTGAGGTCTTCTGGCTTCGCGCCTTGAAGTGGCAGTTATAATTATTCCTCATACATCTGGCGGCGAAATAACATTGCACTTCAGGGTTTGCTCTCAATAGAGGGTCAGAACTTGTAACTCATTGGCCATTAACCATCTCAGTAAGTTGCACAACTCTACGCGGTTGCTGGTGCTGGCTATGTTGCATGTGTGGGCCTGCCCGCAAATAAATATTTGGTGTGCATTTGCATCTATTGCTGGTGATTTTGCTGCTGCATCTGTGCTGAGCCTCTGCTTGGATATTTGAGTATGTCATTTAAACATGAACGTAACATAAATTAACCTCCAAAATAAACAATAAATGAAAGAGAGAAAGAACCGTAAGGGAAAAGTTACAGTTAAATAACCATTAAACTTGGCAATGTAAAATTAATGAATCTTTGCAGTTCACATATGCTTTACTAATCTGCTAATAACCAGCCTCTAGTATTACTGGCTTTCTTATATCTTGCTTCTTCGTATGTCTTTAGACAGAAAAATTCTACCTATTAATGCTGTTCCCATGCAACAAGTACTTCGTAATGACAGCTTGTGTCAAAATAAATCAGAATCATGTGAAAGAGTAATTGGGAATTCAGGTTTTCTACACAAAAAGAAATACGTAGGATAAGGTTGCTTTCTCAAGATGTTATCGCAAGGGAAAGCAGAAAGAAACAAATGTAAGACTCAAGTACAAATGAACAACACATAATAAAATATCCATAATGTGAAGGTAAATGAATGTCCTTAGAAGAATGTATGGGATGGAGATAAACGGAAGAGCTGCATCGGGCCCGATGACAGGTGCTGCTCGTTTTCTGTAATGCTCATAAGATTCAGAAGTCAACAATAGACTGAAGAATAACCCATATTGCACATTTTTTTGTCAGAGGTGAAGACAACATCCCAAATTAATTTGGCACAATCATTCGAAGGAAAAGGCCATAAAAATTGGATCTTTTGGCATAAGTATGTCCTCACAATAAATTGATCTAGATTCAAATAAAGTTCAATCAAAGATAAGCAAATAATTGAGGCTGAAGTTTTTGTACTTACCTGACATCATTCAGGAGGAATGATACTTCCACCGTCATGAAGAATGACCGCGGACGCAAGCTCATAATCCAGACGGTGTCCTTTCGAGCCAACCCACCGGATTCGATTCGAGGGTCTTGATCTCAAACCCGGCAGTTCCATTATCCAAAGAAGTTAAGGGGGTCACCCATTCAACCTCTTGCTCCCACGGCCAGCTTCAAAGGTGAAAGCAAAGGTTGACATTCTGAAGTCGAAGGTCAATAGTTTTCAATCTTTGTTTCACAAAAGGCACTTGCTGAACAAACCAATCTCAGGATTGTCCTGAAATCCAAAATTACCATTCCCCAAAAAATAAACACTTCAAACTAACACGTAATTAATTCACAAATAGTTTGTGAAGACCATCTTATTGGGAACTCAAAATTTGCAGGATTCAATTGCGCTTTAAACAACACCTAAGTACACAACAATACACTCCCCTTATTGTCATTCTGGCGATCAATAATTCATTCAAAGTAATTCACAATTTTACAACAAAAAACAAATACAACCAATACATATATCTCGTAATTAATATAGAGCTAATCATAAAATCATTCACAAACCTCTAAAAACCATATTAAAACAATTAAACGCAATTCATTCTCGCATTACACACCTTTCAATCAATAACAAATAACCATAGCATTAAGCTAACACAAATCAACTTCAACCATACACACCAACTCCTATCCTGCATTACAATCACGAGATCGAAATTATCAAAAAAATATATAGATTATTAGACGCCGGAGAGGCGGACTCAAGAGGCGCATTGAGCGGCTGAGGAGAGCAACGGATGTGCAGCAGGGGTGGTGGTGGTGCAGCTACGGTTTGCAACAGCGGCGAAAACACTTCAGCTCTAAGCAAGGTTTTATAAGCTCGACGTTGATGCGAAGCAGTCGACGACCACCCCACAATTCCGCTCCACCATTGAATGATTTCTAAAGGAATTGGAAAAAAAATGAAGAAATAACACATTCACAACCATACAACGACGAAAATAATATTACATTATTGAGTAAACATGAACAACAGACAAACCATGCCATCAGCTCCTAAACAAAAAACAAGAATTTCGAAAAACAAACAAGAACCTGAAAACACCCCATTCAACAATACTGAATTTGAAACCTAAAATTCAGAATCTCAAACCTAAATAAACAACCCTTACTGTTAGCAGCGAACATTTTGAGACTTTTCAGTCCATAGGTAATGCGGCACCGGATCCGATGCAGTCCTGCAACTCACCTCACTCAAAGATGGCGCCAAAACCTACTTTTGAGAACCCTTCGGACGTCCGTGGGTCCGATGCGTATTTCATGAAATGGCGACCAAAAAGGCGGCGAAATTAAACGACGGCGAAATTGTCGGGGAATAGGAGGAAGGAAAGGCTGGGAAAATGGCGACAAACAATGGGGAAGAAATTTGGAAATGTGGATGGGAAGAGATAGCAGCAGTATGAAATGAAGGCAATGGCATGGCTGTAAATTTTGGAAATTCACAAGGGTAAAATGGACAGGGCACTGTTCATATGAACAGTAACACCCCATCCTCCCTTTTACTATTGTTAGGATTAGGATTCATTACAATAAGGTCGCCCTACTTTTTTCTCTTCGTGAGACTTGTTAGTCTCCATGTAAGACTTGTTATTCTCCTTGTGAGACATATTATTCCGTTTTATGGGATTCATCATTCTCCTTTGCGAGCTTTTATCGGCCATRTGTGCTTGTTTTTCTTTGGGAATTAGTTTATTAATGAAGATCGATGCGGGATCACAACAAATTTTTGTACTTCCACTACATTCAAACGTATCAGATCATGATCTAATTAAAAACTATTGCAAATCGATAGAACCCCTCGCGAAAAGCTGTATGAATTGAAGCGACATTGTGAAAGAGGAGAAAGTGTACTAGCAAATATCTCTTATAATTTAGGTTTTGTCAAAGTTGAATTTAATTTGATCTATTTTGATATRTATTTGGTTGTAACCAATTTCTATCGTAGATGTCGTATGACTTCCAATTAATGAATTAGCCTTCTCTTTATTTCGAAAAAAATGGGAAAATAGTGGAGCACTTTAATCTCTTTATATAAGTGAAGGGAGGAATATGGTGTCCCCTTCTAAAACCCAAAATACCCTTAATGAATTCATGAATAAAAAAATCACAAAGAAAAAAATTAAAACCTTTCCATTTTCAAATTTGTCATATTAAAAAGAAACAATTATATATGCATATGCATTAAATATCATAAAGGATAATTTTAATCTCCTTTGAAATACACATAAAATATCTATTTTACCTTATGAGATATTTTACTACTTCGTATTGTTGTTGACCAATAAAAAAAACTGCATTGAACTATGCAATGAAATTTATTAATGAACGGTTTAAATCAATACCAATACATCACTTAAAAAAGATGAATTAAATGATTTTTTAAAACTTTATAATTTTATATTACATTATGGAAATTATAGGTCAAGTAGTAAACTTTATCATGTTTATACTTATCACAACATTATTTTAAATTGTAATACGTAGCGGATTAATTATTACAAAATAAATTTATTTTTGAAAGTATTAATTAATTGCACATTAAGCACACAATTCATTACGTCATTTTATTAGAAATGGTGTCTCCCCTTCACAAAATACAATTTACTCTTCTAAAGAAAGAATTTTACATATATAGGCAAAATCACCAATTAATAATATGCATATCATTTTAAAGAATAAAAAAGATTCTACGGAGTATTAATTTGCATTAATTGACAACAAAATAAAAAACCAAAAACTTATATGCATCAATTTGCCCAAACTAAAAGACATTAATCCTAATCCAATCAAACTCAATTTGACCGCCTAAATATTTAATTGCATAAGATAAAAGAGAAACAAAAAATTATTGAATGCATGATAAATGAAAAATCATATGTTAATGAGAACTCGAATTTTAGCAATTATAAAAAGTTTGATTTTCATATATATTTGATATTTCAATGAGAAAGAAAAGGAGAAAAATAAAAATTTAAAGTACTGCATAATTAAATATGCGAAATAACACACTTAAAATGTCATAGAAATGTTAAGATTAAAGAAGGGAAGGAAGATGGTGCCCCCATTAAAAGTCTTTTTATACCATTAATGAATTTATTAAAAAATATGAAATGAATGTCTAAATTCCCATTTCCTTTATATTTTATTAAAAATAAAAATTACATTTATTATGTAACTTAATTAGTGAAAAACTTTAAACAATGAATTGAAGCACTAAAGATTTTATTTGAATTTCAAGTCATATAAAAAACAGTTACAATTCAATAAAAATTGTATTGTAATTAGCTACGGAGTATAACATTTTATGTGATACATACTTCTTATTTTTAATGATGAAATACAATTTTTATAAGTCTACAGCACGCATCGCGTGCACATAAAAACTAGTATCATAATATGACAATACTAACTAACAAAATATGTTGAATTGTGGATATAATGGTGGGGTCCACTTTTACTTGGTGAAAGAATGAATTGAAGAATGCAACATGTTTCCGATTTTGTTAAGTAAAATGGTGGGCTCACTTTTGATTTGTGAAGGAAGCTTGTACACATGTGGATAGATGATGTGCATCATTGCATGGTGGGCAAGGTGGCATATCTATCTATCTATAATCTATCTATCTACAATTAACTTTAATTATCTGTAGCTATATACTAAAACAGAGTGATGCTGAAGCAATGATGACATCATGTTATCCATATGTCAACCTTACATCACATGTTGATACAATGATTACACCATCATATATCCACGTGTCAATCTCACATCGTACGGATAATGTCAAACTCAATTATTTTTTTTTAAAAAAATGAATTAAATTAAATAAACTATTAAATTTAAACATTAAGTCCATTCCAATAATTTTTTTTAAAAAACCTTCTAGAAACTACAATATGCACGTAACAATTTCAACAGATTTTTATATAACTAAAGTTTGGATTAAAAAATAATATCTATATTAAAAAATAAGATCAATTACAATTTAAATGAAATAACTAAATACATTTCATTATTAAATACAAAACCTCTACAGAAATCTATATCTTTGTAACAATTTTAAACAAAATTTATATACTAAAATGTTTTGGTTAAATACAAAATCTACATTAAAAAAATTAATTAAAATTTTAAATTTAAATATAAATACATTCATTATTAAATACCAAAACCTTCTTACAAAAATCTACATTCACGTAACAATTTTATAAAATTTTTATTATTTACTACATCTATAAGTATATACACAGAGAACTGAAAATGAGCATTGAGACACCAGCTATCTACGTGTCAACTCATATTACACAGCTGATGTCAACAGCTCATTAAATTTTAAAAATACTTAAATTTATAAATAGCAAAAAACTACAAAAAAATTAAATGAAATAAACTATATAAATTTTTTATTTAAATACATTTACAAATTAAATTAAATTATCTACATCAAATAAACATCATATAACCAAATTAAATAACTAATCGAATTTCGCGTGACAAAATAATCTAAAGATGAAGATAATTGCGTTAACGTAGATCTACATAAAACATAAATTAAATAAACTATTTACATTTTACATTTAAATACATTACAAAATTACATTATCTATATCAGATAAACCTCATATAAACATACTACGAGTACTGTACAGTATATAACAAACCTAAGTAATATTTTAAGTTTATATACACTACAAAATTAAATGAAATTAAAAAAACCTTCTAAAATTACAAAGATACTTTAAATGCATTACACAATTAAATTAAATTATGCATGGATACATATCGAATAATAAACTTATATAATAGATAAACTTCATATTAAACATACATTAGTAGATCCGATTAACAAACCTAAAAAATTTAATATTTAAATTAAATACACTACAAAATTAAATTAAATTTAAAAACCTTCTAGAAACTACAAGATAATTTCACATAACAAACTAGATAAAATAATTGCATTTCACGTCGATCTACTTTTTTATGGAGTCACATAGATCTACATAAAATTAATTAAATTAAACTACTCCTTATTAAGTTTTAAATTTAAATGTAATTACAAAATTATATTTAAAAAATTTCTAGAAACTACAAATGATTGCATGTCACGTAGTCTACACAAAAAAAAAATCAAATTAAATAAACTATTAAGTTAAAAAATATAGATAAACCTCCTAGAAAATCGAATTTTCCGTAGCAAATACAATCTTAACTTTATCTTTTCTTATATCATTTTATATTAAACAACTTAAACATTGTCACTCAATCTACTCTATAATTTCACTTTTCAACTTCATGTGTTTTACCATTCTAAAACACTACATAAACATTTCCAAGTAATAATAAAAAAAAAAAAGGCTTTCATTAGAAGTTCATAAATCATAATATTTTCATAGTAAATTAGTAAATACCATGCATCGCATGGGTTCTAAACTAATATACAAAAACAAATGATGGTGATGTAATGATGATACTATCTATCCTACGTGTCAACCTCACATCGTACGGATGATGTCAGCAACTATTAATTTACAAAAATACTTGAATTTAAAATACTACAAAATCTATTTTTAAAAATTAAATTAAATAAAAATCAAATTAATTAACCGAATCAAATTTCACGTAACAAACAAGATAAATAATAATAAACTATTAAATCACAAAATTTATCTACATTCACGTAAAAAATTTAAACGCATGTGAGATACTAAACGTGAATAATAATAAACTATACTCAATTAATAAATATAAATTATTGAGAAGTTAAATACTTATAACTTTTATCTATCATTATCATTAAATAAGTATTTAATGAATTTTAATAATAAAATAATCTTAAAAATAAATATAAAAAACCGTGCATTGGACGGGAACTAAACTAGTTGTCTATTATACATTAAAATGCTACAATATAGCCTTTTATTTACTAAAATGCTATTGACAGGCGTTTTTAGGTAACGACAATAGTGATTTTGAAAAAATCAAATCCGATCTACGTGGGCAACATCCCCAAATTATTTTACTTTCGACACAAACTCGTAATTTTGACAAACTTCAGCATTATAGTGGAAAAAATTCCCACCCCCACCACCCAATTCAATCGCTTATTCTATCAATTATAGCCTCGTGAATATTTGAAGTTGTTTAGAATAATTACGTTGTAAAATTGAAATACAATTTAATCAAACTAAAAACACCCAAATTTTTGATACTTCCTYCGTTTTAATTTAKTGGAAATTTTGAAAGAKATTCAGACTCCTAAGCAAAATTTGGAAGTTGTGTTTATGAAGTATAAATGACCATCTCTTACTAATTATGAGAGAGAATGTGGCTGGGTGGCAATGGGGCGGTTTGTGAAGGTTGTGCGGGTTGAAAATGAAGTTAAATGGTGGTTTTTGGGGTTGAAGATAAAGTTATGGCACTCACAATMAGAGGTTCATCATGGGTATTGTGTGTGAGTTGTAAGATTTTATTTTCACACTCTTATTGTTGGGATAGTTTATGGGGTTTGAAAGTTGGGAGGGGTATGGAAATCTAACTTTAAACATTATTTAACACAATCACCTTCAACCTCAGCTCCCCTCCCAACTTCTTCCATTTACGTACTTGAAATAGAGGGAGTACGTATTTGAAATTGAAATTGAAATAGAGGGAGTACGTATTTGAAGTTGTTTAATTAGAATAATTAAGAACTAGTTTTTTGGCCCGTGCCTTGCACAATTGCACGGACTACATTTTAAGTGAAACTTTATTTCTTATATAATTTTGGAAGTATTATTTTAGTTTCAGTCATCCTTTTAAAAAAATATGGATTATAATTATAGATATTAATTAGGTTGGATTTATTGTCGTATACTCATATACATTATAATGATGATATTGATAAAAGAAATATGAAAGGAGAAACTTAAAGATATTAATAAGGGCTATGAATAAATTATTAGTCAGGCATATGAAGAGATTATGAAATAGTATAAACTTAAATTTAAGAGAAATGATTGAATTGGAAATAACGTGTTAGTGAAGTGAAGATGAATGACATGTCACTATGAGGAGGGGGGATTGATTTATTTGTGAGTAGAGTAATTATAACATGCCAAGTGTCAAATTTGTGGTTGAATGTGAATTTTAATAGACTAGGTATAGATGTGAATTGCAACAATTGATTTATTCACACTTTTTCATAATTAAACCCTGCAATGATTCCCCATTCCAAGTTCAATGCTCTATTACTCCTCGTGGGATCGGCTCTTATGACCACACTATTGTAAACATATAATTCATTCAATCTTGGGTTGTGGGTGGTGAGTGGTGGGTGGTTGAGGTGGAGCAAGGAAAATCATGGGTGAAGTGGAAGTGGCGCAACGGTGTTGGCTCAGACAGAGGCGACGTAGGTTATTGAGGAAGTGGTGGTTGTGTTGTGATTCGATGATTGAGAGATCAGAAAGAGGTGGGAATGGAGAAAGTGATACAAAATGAAAAGGGAAAAAAATGAATATAGTGACCTATATAGTATGTTGTAGGCATACTAGTCTAATTAATTAGGAAGATAGCGGGGTCAAAGGTGGGATTATACTAGGATTAGTCAAATGTGAGATTAATTTTGGAAGAGCTTGAAAATGTCGAATTTTTTTTTTATTAMAATTTTCTTAATTTTTTAWAGAAGCATTACAATTTAGGAAAATTTGAAGTAAATCATCCCACCTTTTGGTGGTATTCCCAAAATAATTCCAAGTGRGACAAATTTTTAAATAATCCTATCTTGCACCTAAATCTTCCTTGAATGGGCTTGCTCATATAATTAACCTGCTAAATCAGGTTTCCCTCTCTTTTCGCAGGTTTATTATGCTATTATCCTTTTTCTTAATTCCTTTGCTTAATTCCTATTGGCATTTAATACATACTATTACACAGCTTCATTCACTCAGACCACCACCATTCACGCCATTCTCAACATTCTCAACAAACCACCACCCCCGTCTCGCCTCCACCACTCACGCCATTCTCAACATACTWCCACCACCACCACCACTCGCCTCCACTCGCCTCCAAATCGCCGACATGATTAATGACATCGATCACAAAATCGCCGCCACCATTACATCACAAATCGCCACCAACATTACATCACCTCCGAAACTAGCCCATGTCCAAAACCACTCACCTCCAAACCACCATGTCGGGATTGTTATTTTGTGGGTTGGTTTTCAAATTCGTTGGTGGTATTTCGGTTGCGATTACCTTTGGGGTGTGGACGTGGGGCGCCCTCAGCGTAATAGCGGGGCGCGGCTTGGTACTACATCGAGGTGCTTTGCGTGGGCTTGAGCCAGGTCCCGCACGTGAGTGCGTTGGGGTCGTGTTGTCGAATGAGGGGAGTCGCCAACGTGCTAGATAGGTTATTCACGGACGCCACGTTGGTGAAATCAATGGCACTCCAATCAAGTAACCAGCTCGTGGGTTCGGGGACATGGTACGAATCAGATCTGTAACCCAATTCGCCGCATGTAGCGGCTCTATTCGGTCTCATTGCAATTCCATTCATCATGATTATGAATGCACTAACTTACGTTTTTAGCACTTAGAAGCGACTAACCCTAAATTACATGAAGTGGTGTTACTATATGCACAAGAGACTACTAACTAGAAATTGTGACCTTTGTTTAATCATGTTAAAAACGGTGCCTAAACAGGTTGTCCATAGTTAATCTGATTTAAAGTGATTCACATAATTCCGGTCTTTGTTTAGCAAAATATATACAAGTTAATACAACAATGACCATATGCAATAATAGTGAAGCGCATAAACTTCAAAGTATATGCAAACTCATCTTACTAAATCTGCAAAGAAACAAAAGTTAGTTTGTAAAACACAATGAACGAATCTTTGCTTGATCGCTACATGAAAAAAGAAAAAATTGTTGTCATGATAAAGCAAACGCAATGGATCTTTCGCTTGATTGCTATACACAAATAAAGAATGTTAGTATTGACAATGGATAATAATAATGAATGAAAACCAAAACAATGAAAACCTTGCAAAATTATGAAACCTACATATTTTACATGAAACAATTAAAGTGATTTACATTGTTTTAATTACATTAAAACTCATCAATGGTTAGTCAATTAAAGAAAGTGAAGAGATTATTGGTGAGTATCTCAGAATTCACCTTTGTTCGCTTGTTGATTCGAAAGAGAATCGATGCTTTGAACTAAACGAATGTATAGATGTGTTTTGAATGTTTTAGAGAGAGAGAGAGGAGTATGCGTAGGAAGCATATGAAGTGTGTCGGACTGAGCAAGGCAAGAGCGTATTATAGGCACGAGGCAAAAAGAAGCACCAAACCCTGCGTTTACGCTCATCCCTGAGCTATATACGCTTTTTATTCATAACTTTTGGCATTTCGTATGTATGAGCTGAGCGTATATACGCTCTGTTGAGCGTATATACGCTCCTGATGAGGTATATAGCTCTCATCTGCGTATATACGCTCGATGCTTGTATATATTTCAAAAACCTCGAAATATTTTGATTCTCCATTTTTATTCGTGATTTCCTTGATTCAACGCACTAGACACCTTGCTCTCCAAGCAAGTTTCTAGAATGTTTAGAAGGTTCCTATTTCCGGAGTATTTTTCTAATTATCACGTATTTTCTGCGTATTCTGCGTATTAAACATTGCAAAATTATAGAAAATCATAGAAAATCAAGAAAATAATTTAAAATACTGGCGGATTCAGAAAAATGTGCGGACATGATGAAAATCAAAAAGCACGAGAATCGCCAGCGTACTTGTTTGAAACTTTGAAAACTTTGAGTTTATCGAGAAACGAAATGACTTATGGTCTTTGATGGACAAATTGA